>CABFOW010001513.1:121267-143663 GCA_902141385.1 Timema californicum
GGGGTCATGAGACGTCAATATTCATCAAAACCTCGAGTTGATATATAATTTTTTTTACGATCACAATACTTTCTCTACCTGTAAGAAAACTAGAAAGTAAAAATGCTAATATCTTGATGCGTTTAAAAATTATATACGTATAAGCGCGAATAATGGTGTGATGAGGAACAAATGGTGATGGGTCAGTGGAAGGGGGGCGGAGGGGTGAAGGGGAGGGGGAGTCCATGGAGGTCGAATGTGTGGGATCCATATTATGTAGTCGTCAGTCACCAAGAAAATAACTCTGCAGGCGACTTGACAGCCCTATCTACTGAACCAGTCCTCCCCCTCCCCCTCTTGCCATACTTTCCCCGACCTCACCCTTCCCCCTAACATCGTACGTGACAAGTTGTTGCGGCTTTACTACAGAGAATACAGCTCCCAAATGTTGGGGAAAGTGACAACTTTGTGGAACAGCTGAAGAGACAGTGAAACAGCACACACATGCATAGATACATATTGACCCCTTTTCCCTGTCCTCATTCGGCCGAAGCCCCCCTAAACCCTATCACTACTGGATTTTACGAGGGTAAGCTTCAGGGCTAGCTTTGTTGGGTTTTTTTTTGTTTGTGCCCAGGAAATAAAAAAGGGGTTTATTTTGGGATTTATGTCAACAGTTACTGATACCGAAACATGGGAGGTTTGTTTTTTTACTGAATTAAATTAGACTATCGTATTCTTTCGTACCGTTTTATACTGTGGCGTTCTAACGTACAAGTTTGTTTGTACATTTGTAGAAATCTCCGAGGATCTCAATTAGTTACTTCTAATTTGTGTTTTACATAGGGGGAAAAAAGTTTGAGAATACTAAGTGATTTTAAAATCTTATTCTAAAAAAGGTAGTAGACCTAATACATAATATATTAATTTAGATATTATTATGAGCAACATATCATTCAACGCGGTTAATGAATTTAAATATTTAGGAACATTTATTTTTGCTAGCAATAAAGATATTAAAGTGCAAATTAGAAAAAAAAAATTGTAGTCGGATAATGCCTGCTATTACTCGATCAGTAAGTTGTTGACATATCGGCCCTTAGGATATACATATAACAAAATTGTAGTCGGATAATGCCTGCTATTACTCGATCAGTAAGTTGTTGACATATCGTCCCTTAGGATATACATAGAACAGACATATCAAACATCGACACTTATGGATGTAGGTATACATTTAATAAACTTGTAGCATAGAGGCCCTTATTAAACACAAATAATAGACAAGTTAACACAAATACTTACGGATATGTATAGAATAAACATGTTAAACCTTGGAACTTAGAATAAACATTTAATAGACTCGTAAAATATTTGCCCACAAGTATACACAAAAGAATAGACATGTTAAACATAATTACTTACGTATAAACATTTAATAGACTCTTAAAATATAGACACATAAGTATACACGAAGAATTGACCCATCAAACATCAACACATACGAATATATATTAAATAGACTCGTAGTAAATAGACCCTTAGGAATACACACAGAACATACCCATAAAATTTAGGCACTATTGGACAATCACAAGATGGATTCGTCAAATCTAGGCACTAAAGTATACGCATACGATATACCCAGAAAATCTATGCACTAAAGGAGGATATACACACAATAGTGACATGGACTCGCTATATGCGGGAATAGTTCATTATGGATTTTTGTCACCGCTCTTGCTTGTTTATTTTATACTGATTAGGTTGATGTGAGTTATTATCGTGTTATAGTTGAAATCATTTATGTAAATTTAACAAATTATTTATTTTGTCTCGTTGCTGTATTGAACATTGTGAATAAGAGATTCGATATCGCAAGTGCTGCTATTACAATTCTTAGGGAACTTGTATGATTAAGATGAGATAGGATCAAGATGGATTCAATCTAGTGACCAGCGTGGGATGGTTATTGTCCCATCTCAAATTTGGTGACTAATACAAAAATATATATTTACTCTTAGCGAATGTAGGTCCTGACAGCTCGGTGACTACTACTCGAGTGTCCTCAATCCCGTTTGCCAACAAGGTTGTTTTAGAAGACTTGGCTTCTAAAATGTTTAAGTAACGGGATGCATTCATCCCTCAATTCTCCCACCTTTTCCCCCGAGAAGATTTTGCCCGGGTGGTTGTTAGAGACAGAAGGATGTTGCACCATGTGTGTATATCTACTGTAAGTGAAATATAATGTAAATTGAATACATTTTTAATACTATTATGGTCAATTAGATTTAATTATCTCTATTAATTAGTAAAAACTGATGTGTGAAATGTTTATTATTATTATTACTATTATTATTAGCACCACGTCTTACTAACCGTCCGGGTTATACGCACTTGCTAATGTGTAATGGTAGGGTGATTGTGAGATGAAATGAAGGACCTACAGTTTAACGAGGAACCCGAACCACGGTGGAGGCCTGGCATTCCCCACATTCACGAGATGTATTGTCAGAGGTGAAGGAGGGGTTTGGTAATCAGATAAATCTTTGCCTCAACCGAGGATTGAACCCCGGCCGCCAGCACAGAAGTCTGACACCTTACCCCTAGACCGCCAGGTCACCGACATGTGTGAAATGTAATCGTTACAACACGGTATCTAGGTTTCAAATAGTACTAGTGTAATCCACGGATATGAAACTCAGGTCGGAATACAATGCCTAGCCGCTGAAAACCCCTAACCTTTAACAACTTCATGAAAGAAACAATGCTTTCCTTCACTATCTGTGATCGTAGCACTCTGCACTAGACTTTGACCTATCTCCAAGAGTGAAGACGAACTATTAGGTTTAAAAGGAGAATAGTGAATTCATTGGAGAAGAGAATCATATGGCTTAACTAAGTGTGTTAGGGCACTTGGTTTAAGGATTAGCTGCGATTCCTTACAGACATTCGACAAATTACCTCTACACCTTAATACCAAGGGGAAATTCAAGCTTAGGAATTTGGTATAAGAAACCCTATAGTCAGCGTCAGAGAAAATGAGATGTTCGCAACTAAATGTTTACAAATGTTTTTGTTTTTAGTATATAAAATTGCGTGGAGATGTTTTGTGTAGCTTTATTTAACTGCCTTTTGCTATATAAAAAAACTTAATCTTCTCAATTCAGATTCTAAGTTCTAGATAAAGCCAACAGTTTTAATATGTATATTAGGTATTGTTGAAAACTTTTGATATTAAATAAAATACATAAACTCAAATATAAATCTAGTTCAGGAATACATGAAATAGAAACTTGTTCAAAATAATTATTTTAATTTAGTATTCAAGTATCCAATTGATTTCAGAATATTTGATTAATCTTTATATCACTTAAGTTGAAAGTATTGTCTAAAAATTAACGGTTCTCTATTTACTATTTAAAATTTTCACATCAATATTAATAATAATGAATTTGCTGATCCGTATTGGTCAGTGGTTTAATGCAGTGATGGGAAAGTTACGGCCCACCGGTGTATTCAATCAGCCCCAGGGGAAAAATAAATTAAATGTGTTGCGTTGTGAAGCAAACAAAAGAAAACTGTGTTTTTATGAAACCATACCAAAATCAACCTTTACAAACATGTTAAATCACGTTGAGAAATATATGGCATTGTTTGTATTTTCATATTCATTCCAACAAATATTGTGTTTTCAACCATGAAACTTAGGAAAAGTGATATTATTATTATTAGCACCGCGTCTTACTACCCATTCGGGTTATACGCACTTACGCTAATGTGTAATGGTAGGGTGATTGTGAGATGAAAAGGAAGACCTACAGTTTAACGTGTAATCCGAACCACTCTGGAGGCCTGGCATTCCTCACATTAACAAGATGTCTTGTCAGAGGTGAAGGAAGGGTTTGTTAATCAGAAAAGTGATATTATGAACCGACTTACTGATGAAAAATGCTTGAATTTCATTTATAGGTTCACTCATCTCACACCAGATTCTATAAATCTTCTGAATGGACATAAAAACATACTAATTCAGTAATGTATTACGGATTGTTAAACATTCTTAATTAATTTAAAATTATTCGTGTCAATATATTATGTTGTTGTTTTTTATGAAACTTGTCAACCTTGTTGGATATGGTGTTAAGTTCTCGCCTCAGGACCCGATCTTAGTGGGTTCAAACCCAGCCAGAGTTGATAAATTGTCTATAGCGATAACAATTCTGAATACAACTTATTTCTGAAGAAAAGCTTAGCCGTCGGTCCCATGTTAATTGTGGAATGTAAAATAATACTGGAAGGTATATAAAAATCCTTTCCTGGAAAAATGAGTAGACCTTTTTGCTCTCACTCATAGAAATTCTCCTGTGCTGGTAAAATAAGTCGGTTTAGAAAGTACAATTAAAATACCTCAAATAAATATAGAAAATAAATTTTACTTGTGGTATTTGAAGAAAAATTAATAAATACTTTGTGTGACCCAACAATTTTTAATTTTTTTAGTTTGGCCCTCCTGTAAGTAGGTTCACACATGCCTTGTTTAGTGAAACATTAAGAGAAAAGTTTTGTAAAAGTAACGAATAAGGTTTAATATTTATTATTCAAATTTAGAAATTGAAATGAAGAGATCGAAAAACTATTGTTCAATTTATACATTTTTAAACAAAATTTATTTTAGTTACTAGCATATTGTAATCAATGAGATGCGTAGAATTAAACTATACTTTGAAAAAAAAAAGTGAAAATCTGCAGAATATAATAAATTCAGATCAATTATGGCACAACTAAAATAGTATAAAAATGATATATACATTTTAAACATTTAGGCCTGTGATATTATTTTCAATAAATTCAATATACTAGAACTTAGGATAACTCGGTTTTGTGAATAACATTTTACCACACATAAAATTATCCGGATAATTACACTAATTTTCTTTTTGCACCGCGTCTTATTACCCGTTCGAATAATACGTTTATGTACTAATTACATTAATGGTTTTAGGGATTCGAAAGGTTACATTTAAAGGAAGCGTACCCACATTTGCGTGGATAAACACTTTGTAAAAAAACTAAATAAACCCAACAGAGATTCAAACATCGATCTCCCGACAATCGGCGCTCTAGTCTACTGCAAGAGAAGCATGTTAAGATAATACGGCCACCGGAGCGGGCTATTTACACTAATAAATTAGAAATGAGGAAGTTATAATTTTAGACGAAATTTAGCCGCATTTTCATGGAGCAAGAATGAACCACTACTAAGGAAAAAACATAAACTTACATATCAAATGAGGTTGATGACCTAGTCCCACGCCAACCAATGTGGGCTAAAACAGTATAAAATATACTTTATTTAAGATTACAAGATCGTATACGTAAATGTAAATTAAAAAGTTTTGACATCTCAGCTTTGATTGCAAATCTAGCTTCTTATCTTTGCCGTTTTTCTTCTCAAAAGGCGGTATTCCACTAGACCAACACACTTGTGACCGAGTTGTGTTTCCTAAAACAGAAACAGAAACTATTTTTTTCATAAATGAAACTGAAACTCTGTTTCCATCAAACCAACCGACTGAAAACTAGTTGTAGTTTAACCTCAGTACACCCACCGGGTTCAAAACACGGTCTCCTCGTCATCAGCAGGCCATTGAAGTGGGTTCTAGTCAATTTTATTTAATACAATATAAACAAGATGATAATATTAAAAGTAGATGAATAATTAAAATTTTAATTACTTTTAAATGTAGAAAACAATTTCACTGCACAAAGCACAACAACCTGAAAAAAAGTACGTACCATATAATGCAACACCTGGCATAAAGAAGTAGCTAAAGGAAGGTTTTGTGCAAAACTTTTGGTGAGGTGTTTCCAAAAAACTCGGGAACCTATTGATCTTTACCGCCTCGGGATCGGGACTTCCAGATGTTGACAAAAACAGTCACCGTTGACTTCTCAGATTTTCCGAAATGTTTCTGTTTTCTGGAACTCGTGTTGCAGTTTTGTCGAAATCGGCACAGTTTATTTTTCATTTTAGTCAGTCTGATGGAAAAACCACCTTAAAAAGGTGCGAGTTTGTTCCAAACTGACTATACAATGGAACACTAGCAACATTTTCAAGCCGACAAGTGAACGAACATTATTTGCTAGTCTTGGGGAAGCTTGTAGTCAGAGTAATCCAAGGTCCGTTGCAGTTAGCTGCTGAATGTGGCTTCTAACATATAGTAGCAATCAGTTCGTTTTGGGGAGAGCGACGCTGGAAATTGGGTGATGGGGAGGGGAAGAGGAGTAGGGTGGCTTGCTATGGTGTGGAAGGAAAGGGCAAGAAATATAGGAGTAGACGGGGGTGGGGGGATAAAGAACATTTTATTCCAAGACATCAATTTTTCTTTTTTTATTGTTACACTGCAAATGTTATAACTAATAAAATAAATTCCCAACTGGTTTTTTTTACCTTAAGATTATAAGCTCTGTTAGTGGTGTAGTTAATTAAATAAGTCCGTAGCATACACCTTTTTCTGAAATTATCCTCACCAATTAGAGTTGCTTAAGGGTGTGTTCAACAATTAAGATTTATTTTCACATTCAATTTGATTAAATACTTATATTTAAATAAATTTTTTTAGACTAGCAACTCACAATATTACAAAATAATATTGTTTATTCAATTATATCCAAACATATCAGTTTAGTTTTTTTAAATAGTTCAAATATTTATCATTTACTTAAAAAAATTATTACGTATACGGATTTTCTTGAGATCGAAACCGGTTATTTGCATGTAACTAACTGCTTTTTACTTGTATGTATATATTACAAACAATTATGCAAAAATTAATATTTCTTATTTTAGAATAAATAATAAGCTATGCCAATACATATTGAAAAATATATGTTGGAGCATTAAGGACCCTTTTGTGCACCAAGGGGCTAGCCTGATTTAATTTTTGGTTAGCACCGCGTCTTACTACCCGTTCGGGTTATTCACTTATTTACTTCTATGCTAATTGTTTTAAAAATTAGGAAGGTTATATTTAGAGAAAGTGTAACCACATTTCTGTAGAAGGAGAGTGAAAAAATATTTTGTAAGACAGCCGTCAGTATACCCGACCAAGATCCAAACCTTAATCTCCTCATCAAAGGCAGTCTAGTTTACTGTAAGAGTGGCGCGTTTGACCATGCGGCCATTAAATAGTGTCTAGAGTTATATAGGTATTTGTAAACTTCTCTTGGAAAATTTTTAACCAGTTTATTTTTTGCTTTATTTTAAATTAATTAAACTCTTTAAATGAAAACTAATAAAATAAATTCCCAACTGGTTTTTTTTACCTTAAGATTATAAGCTCTGTTAGTGGTGTAGTTAATTAAATAAGTCCGTAGCATACACCTTTTTCTGAAATTATCCTCACCAATTAGAGTTGCTTAAGGGTGTGTTCAACAATTAAGATTTATTTTCACATTCAATTTGATTAAATACTTATATTTAAATAAATTTTTTTAGACTAGCAACTCACAATATTACAAAATAATATTGTTTATTCAATTATATCCAAACATATCAGTTTAGTTTTTTTAAATAGTTCAAATATTTATCATTTACTTAAAAAAATTATTACGTATACGGATTTTCTTGAGATCGAAACCGGTTATTTGCATGTAACTAACTGCTTTTTACTTGTATGTATATATTACAAACAATTATGCAAAAATTAATATTTCTTATTTTAGAATAAATAATAAGCTATGCCAATACATATTGAAAAATATATGTTGGAGCATTAAGGACCCTTTTGTGCACCAAGGGGCTAGCCTGATTTAATTTTTGGTTAGCACCGCGTCTTACTACCCGTTCGGGTTATTCACTTATTTACTTCTATGCTAATTGTTTTAAAAATTAGGAAGGTTATATTTAGAGAAAGTGTAACCACATTTCTGTAGAAGGAGAGTGAAAAAATATTTTGTAAGACAGCCGTCAGTATACCCGACCAAGATCCAAACCTTAATCTCCTCATCAAAGGCAGTCTAGTTTACTGTAAGAGTGGCGCGTTTGACCATGCGGCCATTAAATAGTGTCTAGAGTTATATAGGTATTTGTAAACTTCTCTTGGAAAATTTTTAACCAGTTTATTTTTTGCTTTATTTTAAATTAATTAAACTCTTTAAATGAATATCATATTCTGAAAATTGAAAAATGACACCTGGACATTTCAGAATATGATATCTATAAGGTGAATTCCTCACTAAAATGCATCAACAATAGTTTCGGCTATTGGTTTCATTCTTTAAATGAAGCCTAGATTTTTATTAATTTTTTCATCCAAGGGGTTGTTAATAAACTTAATTGTGTAAGGCTTCTAACTTTAAAGAAAGATAATAAATGTCAATATTAAATAGTTCTATAGCAAATGAGTAAAAATAGAAAGGCCTTTTTTAGGCTCTATTTATATAATCAATGGACCAATTATACAAAATTGGTAAAGAATTTCAAGGTATTATATGACTGTGAAGAATGTTAGAAATAGCTATCCAAACAAATCTTGTATTGTAAAATTTAATGTTACGCGTAACAAATTAAATAAAGCAGCTTGAAGGAGAACTAAGATATTAATAAATAATATGAATAAATAATAAATAAAATAAATTTGGTTTATTATTAGATAAAAACTCTAATTTTCATTCACAATATTTTAAGAACAATAAAAAAATATATCTATGAAACTATTGAAATTGTATCCAAAACCCATTAAATTAAATTATTTGGTTCTTCTGTAGGGTAAATTATGTTTAAAATAATTTCACTAGGAAGAACAAATTTTTATGGTGTAATACTGAATGTTAATTCTCTCAAATTTAAATTATTTAATGTTTTATGTAATTTTTTGTGTGCCAACAATTTTGAAGTTTTTTTTATGTTCAAGCATCAATGGACTCATAATTTGAATCTCATGAGCAAAACAAAATATATAGTGATAATGTCTAAAGTAAATACTATATGAATTCGAGTAAGCCGAGTCAAAAGCCCAAATCTCCTTTTAATCAAGACTTACAACATTCAAAAGACAAAAAATACTCTTTATTTTAAAACGAAAGCATGTATAAATATACAAATGAAAATTTAAATAACACATTGTAATAAAGACTCTCATTCGATCAGAGATTAAAGTGAATACTCGTTTTAAGAACTCAACGCCCAAATCATTAAAGTACTTCACAAACCACTTTCAAACTCTCGTTTGTATTTTACCACACCTCGATTATTAAAATAATCCTCGGTTTCATGGCAAGTATAACTTGTAATCTGATTAAAATTACCTCCCGTTGGTTACTCTGTAAGTTTTACTTCCACTCCAATAAAATCTAAACCACTGTGTAACTTTCAGCCGGCCAAGAATTCGCCCAACCCGAAGCTTAACCTTGGTAAGACATTATTTCTGAAGCTTCATTAAATTTGAAACGTGAAAAAAAACTTAAAGTTCAATATTAATGAAAAACATTATTTAACCATGAGGTTTTAAAATGAAATGGTATAAGACTTTTTATTATTTTTTTATTTAAAATTAATCTGCTTGAAAAATATTGCCGCTTACACACATTCTGAATAAATATTGTTCTTTTGAAGGTTTTTAATTATTCAATTAGCATGTCAAGAGGAAATAATTTATAATAATGTGTATAAATAGTTTGAACCAAATTTGAATAACCCTAATGTTACTTATCATTTTAGTATTTTTCCTAACCCTAAGTTTATTAGGTTCAAACTCACTCATATAAAAGTTTGTGCTCCTGTTAATTGCGTTATAAAGAATTACTTGTAATGAAATAAATATAATTATATATATTATGGTATTTTTATTTTACGGCCTAAAAATATAAACATTTATTTTTTAAGATAAATAATGTATGTTTGAAGAATGTTACTTTTGATAATAAAAGAATTTTTGATTTTTTTAAAATTGAATAATGTCTACTTAAGAATTATAATAATGTATCATTTTAACTGTTACATTTTTAATAAATACAACTCAAATTCCAATTAAGAATACAAATATATTTCTTTAAAAAATTTGGATATTTAAAACCTTAAAACAAATATTGATTCAATTTAAAAACTAAAATACATATTACCATGCAGTTAAAAGTTAAATAAATTTTAAAATTGTGATTCTTATTTAAATCAAAATTACAAATATTTTATTTTTAAATAGATTATATGAAGTTTTTTTAATAATAGTGGTCTAGTGGTCAGAGTTACTGGCTACAGATCCAGAGGTCCCAGGTTTGATCCCCGGTGCTTCCAAATGTTTATATGAAGCAGTGGATCCGGAACCGGGTCAAATTGATCCTCCGAGGCTAAATGAGGAGCTACGTGAATAAATAAATAGCATCTCCGGTTCTATAAAACTTAGATAAATGGCTGGAGGGTCAAATGTGCTGACCACATGACACCTTCTACCCGCAAATATTGGTGCTATCATCGATAACGGTTGCGGCTGCTCCGTCGGTATAGCTCGCTTGCGTGCTCTCACTATGTTCAAGTGTATTTATATTGTTTTACAATCGATTTGGCCAGGTTACATATTAAACACTTTGTTTTGATATATATGAAGCCCTTCGTCACTAGCTCTGATTTATATATAACAACCAGTGGTGGCTCGTGTATAGGCAATTCGGAACTACAGCACCCTCTATTTCCACTTGATATTATCGATAACATTTAATTTAATGCGTCATTTTTTCTGTAATTCTTTCTTTTTTTATAGTACAATATATATTCTTTAAGCTTAATGTCAGTACTTCAGTAGCCATCCCCCAGTTTATGTACGAGATACAAAAATATTTGTATGGAACTGTGCGCTTCACAGTGTTAGTGACGTGATGTTTGACTGTTGTACGCATGCGCACATAGTAGGGGGTGGGGAAGAAGGTGAGACTGTCAAGTATAGAGAGCACTGTTGATCTCGCAGTGCCGGCTCTGGCGTGATGGTGGAAGGAAGTTTTTTTTACTCAACGTGTGTTGTGCTTAAAAACCGTGTACCATATTCTTGAATGGGATAAAGTGTAGAATTTGATTATTATTCTGCTTCCAGATATTCTACTTGATTCATTTTTTTTCGGTTCTCTTATTTAACAGAAATACTAAATGCGCTTGCAGTACTTTCAATGGAGAAAAAATTCTTCAACTGTCATCCAGAGATCAAGGAGAAAATTATTGAACTTTTTGCACAAATTTAAACAAGAACAATTTATTTCCTTTTTAAATGAATAGATCAATCTTGAACTGTAACTATTTAAGTTAAAGTAAATAAAATATGTTTGAGTGTTTTTGTTAAGATTTTATCAAGCTCCTGAATAAATTTAGTTGTATACATGTTGTTTTTTTTACTTTTACACAATTTTAAAACAAAGATTAAAAATTTTCTGGGGCAGCACCCCCACTAATTTTAGCTACGAGCCGCCACTGGTAACAACACTCTACTGTTTGAAATATTGAAGTATTTTTTTCAACTATCTTAGCTAGTGATATACATTTAATATACATAGAGCCCTACCTCCCCAGCCTGACTATAGAAGACGTGGTGTGTTGTTTAACAAATACCAAGTTTCTCATATAGCCTGTTTCACCAGACTGGCTACATAAGCCACATTATGCTATTGGAAATATAAATGTACGTAATGCCAAGTGTTTCACAAGTCATGAATTAGCAATCTCGCTAAAGTGTGCAGTGTGATATCAGGGATATAATTTTACTTAACACCAAATGTCTCACATCACCAGCTTGCTACAGAAGACACAGTATGGGAGAAGCTAGTTTAAACGCTCCAAGCATTGCCGTGATATTCCGTCCATACCTTCGACCAATGGATAGCCGGCCGGCACCCAAAGTGAGCGATCTTACACCTTGGGTTCTGAGTGGAAGGATTTAATGGATTCCATTAACTTTAGACTAAGAGGGATAACTCAAGTATTCGACATGAATATTACAGTGGCCACAAGTATTATGAATCAGTTTTAAGATGAGGTATGCATACTAACTATTAGCCCTGACAGTGGTAAGCTAACGGTACACCCACTCTTGAAGCACCAATTCAATTAGTGGCATCAGAATGGAATAGCTTCATGGTTCTGAGCCTCTACGACTCATTGGATTAAAGTTTAATATAAACATAGCCAATAATAAATAGGATTCTAAGCTTTATAAATAGTTTACATTATGTTGGTTCTAATTGAATATACAATATACAAGATTTACATTAAGAGTCAATTTACAAGAGCTACATTAAAGTTTTCTTAAAAAACAAAGGAAAATATCTAATAATTAATATTATACCTCTTTACTTTAATTGCCTTATGGATTGGTGCACCCAAATTTTTCAAGACAAGGACGCATCCAAATAGCTTCTAGAAGATCCAATTTTCAAACAAAATAAAATAAGGAAATAATACTTTAAATAGTTTCTAGAGGAAGACAATTTTCAAAAAGTTTCCTGATAAGGACAGCTACAAAAATTTTCTATAATCATCTAAATATAAAAAAATGTACAGGGAAAAAATCCATTAGAATAGCTCCTACGTGTATCAGGTTTTTTTCTTGTAATATTATCTTGCAAAATGTCCTAGGACTCCCGCTTTGGGTTGGAGGGATAAGCCCTTTATTTTCCTAAAGGCCGCTTTACCGTTTCACAAATAAGTTTCCGCTACCAGTGATTTTTCTCGTTCGGTTAAAATCTTAAGAGTTGTCTGATTTGTTGTGAAAATATTACGGAAAGTCTGCAATGAACACATTAAAAGTGTCCCAAAAGCTACAAATTATATTTTTTTAAAAGTACTGAAACAATAGTTTTGATAAAATTTCATTCAAGCTAAGGTCATCATTTAAATCACTGCCCTTTGTTACAACAAAAAGAATTGAATAGAATCTCTACTTACTTACTCACTCTATGGCATTAGGAACTCTAAATTTTAATTCTGTAACTACAAAAGTACACTACCTATCCCTACCTTTAGTTAGTTTTATCCAGTCCACCTCATTACACCCTAGCTCTTTCATTATGTCAACGTTACAATCATCAATAATGTATAATATGTAGTATGTCCTAGCTCTATTGTTCCCAATACAAAAAAAACTCTTTTCAGCATGTCTTCTTTGTTTAAACAGATGTATATTTATGGATGTATACAAACAATACGAGGGCACTCCTTTGATCCTGAAAGGTAAATAAGCCAACCTTGTACTGCACTATTAGGTCATAGGTAAAACTTCACCTCTGACAAGACATCTTGTGGATGTGGGGAATGCCAAGGATTCCACGTTAAACTGTAGGTCTTCCATTTAATCTCACAATCACCCTACCATTACACATTAGCGTAAGTGCTTATAACCCAACGGGTAGTAAGACGTGGGTCTAATAATAATAATAATAATAATAATAATAATAGTAATAAATAGGTAAAAAAATAGAGCCCTGTTGTAATCTATCAAAGACAGATTGCTACCTTTCAGGGCAAACGGAATATACATACATGATATTAACATTAAAAAACATAAACATTAACGTCACTTTTTTATTTAAACAACTCACTTAAAGGATTGATTTGTTTTAAAACAGTTATTAATACAACCCACTTAGGTGGCCTTGTGGTCTAACGCGCTACTCTTGTATTAGACTAGACTGCCGAAGACGGTGAAATCGGTATTCGATCCCGGTCGGCTGCACTGAGGGATTATTCCTAAATGGTTTACCACTCAACCTCCACGCAAATTCGGGTACACTTCTTATAAATTAAACCTTACAAATCCTTAACCCATTAGTGTAACTAGTACATAGGCGTTTAACCCAAACGGGCAGTCTTAAACGGTGTTGAAAAAAAAGTTATGACTACATTTATATACATTTCACTCATTTATAAAAGTTGAGGCATAAAATAATTCTTCAGAGCACGTATTTCCTCGATCATAAAAAAGGGTACGCAGACACACTTATTGATAATAGTTGCTAGTTTACCCTAAAATTGGTAATTATTTATCAAATGTATATATAATTTAAAGCGTAATCCATTCATTTGACCGTATGAAATTAATTGAGGTTACTTTAGCAAAATAAACACACATATATATGTATAAATTTTTTGTTATATATACTGTAAAATAATAATTATATATATATACATTTATAGATATATAAATAAACTTTATTCACCATCCTAATGGTCTAAGATATCACTCTCGCAATAGACTAGACTGTTGATGACAGGCACATAATGATTCTAATACCGATCGGGTATACTGAGGAAGCTTTTTCCTAAATACTTTTTAAGTCGACCCATAAAAATGCGGGTACAATACATCCAAATTCAACCTTCCTTATACTTAACTCATTCGCATAATTAGTACATATTATGCGTATATCAAAAAAAATATAGGCTTATAATGCAAACAATTCTATTGTATATATTTTACCGTTTATTGATCGTCTGTAAAATTTATTTCTGAATAATATTACATTAATTGAATACTCTTCAAGTTTACATATTTTATTTTTTCCAAAAAGAGATATCCAAGTAATACATTTATATTACACATCAATTTTAACACCTATATAAACCTACATTGTACCTGAATAAAAACATGAAATATTAGAGTGACACTCCAACCCAAAAGCTTCATTGTCGGTAAAACGAGACAGGTGTTTTCAAACTGTTGAGGATTTTTTTTAAAATCTGGAATGATCTATTTTAACAAATCTCAGCTTAGACAAATGACATGTCATGAAACACATCCGTTTTGACAATTTGTCACCCAGTCGGCGACACGCGAGTAGACTCATACCCCTTCTCTCCCCCCAATCATACCGCTTTACTAATACGTCCCAACCTTCTGTGCAAGCAGTGAAAGAACGCAAATTTCCCTGGCTAGAACGGCAACCCGCCAGCTGTGATTTGACACACACAAGGTTTAGCTGTGGCCTTTGCATATATGCATGACCTCAACAGACTATCCCAATATGGGCAGAGTGGTCAACCAGTCTAATAAAACTTGGTTCTATTACAGATAGTCATGTTGAAGATATTTTACTTGTATACAATTTCATTTGGCTATAAAATTAAAACATATCTAGGCACAAGATCTGAATATGTAGGTAATTATTCAAAGTTGCTATCAAACAAGTTTAAAAGTATTTTATTTTAAAAAGCTGTGTGTTTAGAAAGTGCACGATGATGTCTACAATTATTAAACAATCATAAATTTTATAGTAGTATGTCTGCAATATCATCATGCTAGATTTTTATCTCACTGTAGTTTTATATTTTTATTTTATCACGGGTGACCTGGCGGTTTAAGGGTAAGGTGTCAGACTTCTGTGCTGGGAGTCCGGGGTTAAATCTTCAATCCCGGTCCAGATTTATCTGATTGCAAAACCCTACCTTCACCTCAGAAAAGACGTGAATTAATCACAAACTTGTGGATGTGGGGCATGCCAGACCTCTGCCATGGTTCGGATTCCACGTTAAACTGTAGGTCCTCAATTTCAACTTGCAATCACCCTACCATTACATATTAGCTTAAATGCGTATAAACCGAACGGGTAGTAAAACCCTGTGCTAGTAGTAATAATAATAATAATATTTTATCACCGCATATTACTATATGTTTAGGTCATTATCATTTATGATAATTACTCTATTTGGGGTAGGGGTGAGAAAGAAGGACTTTTAGAGGTAATCTATCCACATTTGCGTGGAAAGATAATGGTAAGCCAATTAGGGGGAAAATCAGTAGAACTGGCCGAGATTTGAAGCACGATTTTTCCTTCTTCAGCAAGCCATTTTAGCATAAGGCTAAAGCCATAGACCATTCGGCCATTGAAGTGGGATTGCTCTTGTCGAATTAACTATCAATGTAATGTATATTAATTTCAAAAAGTTATTAATTATGTGTTTATGTGTGGATTATGCTTTCTTTTATAACGCACTCTTTGGATTAAGGGTTTTCACGAAGTTTGGATTAGTTTTTAGTAATTATATATTTATTCAATTATTTTCATTTTAATGATCACTATCTATTCATTCCGAAGCAAATATTAATGAGGAACTTTCTTTGAATCTTCATTGCTAAGAGAATCCCTTTGAGTCATAAAGTTTGTTGTAATTTTGCTAGTGAACTTTTAAAACTTTAATAAGTATATTTTTAATTTGCAATGAGAATATTAAAGAATGTTGATGTTGTAATTAAAGTTGGTTAGTAAAGAAAACCCATAAGGGCGTAATCCATTTTCCTAGCCCTCATTATCAGAAGAAAAAAAATACAAAACTGGATTGAACGTCATTGTGACACTAAAGTAATTTGATTGGGATTGTATATTAGAAGAAAGAAAAATCCCACATGTCACGTTTATTTAAAAAGTTATTAATATAAGCTCAACTTATCCACTCCCTTCTATCTTACATTAGAATGAATAGAAGAGAATATTTTTCTAGTTTCTATAACACCTTCAAAAGCTAGAATTTACGATTATAAAAATGTTGATAATTTCCTCTAATCTGTTTTCGAATAAAGAAGTCGGATTGATAAGGGCTACACCCTGTGGTTTGAAACCAATATTACCACAGAGCGATGGATAGCTTGCATGTCAAAATTACAGTCAAGTAGGGGTGATAAAAAATATGTTCCTTCAAATTTACTTTTGTCATTTTTTCGGTTTCTAGGGTTTTCAGGTTAAACGCCTATGTACTAGTTATACTAATGGTTTAGGGAATAGGAAGGCTTAAATGACAGGAAATGCATCCACATTAGCTTGAAGGGAAAGTGGGAAACTATTTAGGAAACACCACCCTCAGTGCACCTGACTGTAATCAAAGCCCAATCTTCTTGTCTTCAGCAGTCTACTATAGCTTGAAAGTAGTTTGTTAGACCACGCGGCCACCGAAGTGACAAATTATTTCTGGCATTGTTTAGTAAGTAAGTAATATTTTAACTTCGGAAAACTTAGCTTTGACATATCAAACTGAAATTTCAGCTAGACTGGAAGTTCAGAGGTTTGTTTTAGCATCTATTCCAACATATCAGTACATCCTTTTAGGTACCAAACCTTTGACCTCACAAATCAGAGTTAATCATTATAGTCAACACCAAACTCTAAACTATTGTTATTTTAATATTAATAATGTATATATTATTATTATTTTAAAATGATATTGTAGAGTTCCAAATTCTCTTCTAGCGAGGACTCAATTTGGATGCCCTTTTGATATTGACATTTTTAATATAAAAATTTCTTGTCAATCTGGCCGTAGATTTGTCGACATTTTTATACTCTTTCGTGCTTTTCCGAAAGACTAAAATATTTTGTATAGATAACTTTTACAGATTCAGCCTCCACCATTATCTATGGATTTTCAGAATTTTATTATTCTTTATATAATCAAAATCAATAATATAGTGTTAATTAAGGAACAACTTTATCATTAATTGCTTTCTAATATTGCCAACCTTACCTAGCAAATTCTCTAGGCTTTACCCTCACGCTCATAGAAAATCTCTTGTGCTGATAAAAGCAGTCGGTTCAGAAAGTGCACGTTAAATACCTCAAAAAAATAACTAAAAATAAAATCATGATTGGTAAGCCCGTGTTGTTCTGTATTTTTTCAGTACTAGCCTGTTAAATGCATTGACTATAAAGCTATCACATAAATAACTGAAAATAAAAATAAAGATTGCATCTAAATTGGTTTTTTACGTTAATCAACTCCAAGCCCATTCAGATTAATTTTTGTAAGTATTTTTGACCTTTTTTTATTCTGAATGGATTAATCCTCATTACATTTAATTTGTTTGTAAAAACTTACATTTATAAAATATTATTTTCAATTTAGTAAATACTCGCTTGAAAACACCCAATAATTAGATACATAATTAATTATGTCTAGTGATATACCTTGCTTCTAATAGGTTAAGACTATCTTCGGTATAAGGCGCTATTCTCGCAGTAGACTAGATCACCGATGATGGGGAGATCTAGGTTTAAATCTTGGTCGGGTGTACAGAGGATTTTTTCATAAAATGGTTTCCCACTATCCCTCCACGCAAATTCGGGTACAATTTCTATAAATATAACCTTTCTCAGACATAAAACCACTAGTGTAATTAGTACATTGGCGTATAACCTGAATGGGTAGCAAGACACGGTATTAAAAAAATAAGAATTTAGGTATTACTCTAATGACTATCTGTGTTGGTGTATTAGTTTTCTTATTTTGAAGATATATCTTAAATCAGGATGGTCCAACGTTTCTTATCCCTAAGTAACAAATCTGACTATCAGTTTTTACCGTAAGAAAGAGATATAGTAATCCCATCAACTTAATATAGGTTAACAAACAACACTTAATAAACAATAAATTTCAAATTTTTCAATGAGTTGAACTTTTTGTTGGTAGAATATCCCAAATTTTACTGCCCAAAATGTTTATTTGGCTTTCACAACACATCTCAGTATTATAAACATGCATTTATAAATACTTTTATTAATAAAACAAATGTATAGTAAAAAGGCTATAATGATTTTTTTAAATATATTTATCTGAATCATTGGTTATTTCACATCTGCCATTGAGGGTCTTCCCTTAATTTCCCTCCAGGATACTGTGAGGTCCTAATTTTAGTTGAGCACGGGAAGTTAGACCACACGGTCCTTAATAGTCACTATTCTTATAATACACTTTAGAGATTAAAAACATAATTATATAATCGTCCAAATTGGCATTTACAACTGTCAAAACTGACACCCACTCTTAAAAGCGAACGAACTCAAAACAATAGACATGTTTTGTTTTTTAGCACCACGTCTTACTACCCGTTAATAGTCATGTAATACGAGCCAAATAAGTAGGCCCACTAAATTTGTAAATTGACTCAATAATTATTTTTTTACAATATGACTGTATAAATAAAGCTACATACAAATTAGAATACTCCTTGACGTTCCAAAGAGTCTTATATACCTGTTAGCAGCTCATAAACCAGTATGTTACGGGAATAAGCTATATATACTTTATTATTTGGTGGTTATGGCTCCCTGAACTGAATATAATATACAGTAATATATTTGTATTACTCTTCAATGGATTTGCCAGTAACTTATTGGAATAATTAAATTCACATCACCACTACCACAAATACGTTTTTAAATATTTTAAAATTACTTCAAAATATATTTAGTGTTAAAAAAATCCCTTATCGTCTCATCCATAGTAAACTAGCTATGAGACCCCGCGGATAAAAAGTATAACCTCCCTTCAACTCCCCAAAAAATAGTACCCCCCTGATATATATACAAACAATGAAAAGTGTATTTAAAAAAATAGGATTCACTGTAAATAGGGATTGAGTTGCTGTGAAAAACAGATCCATCCACATTTTGTAAATGTAATTGCTAATTTAAAAAATGTGTTTTTAAATCGAACGAAATTGATGGGAACTTCAATTTATATTTAAATAAATTGTAAATGGTAGCGCATTAATTAATACTCTCGGAGAGAAAGGAATATACGTGTATCTATGAACAATACGTGCATTTATGAAATATAACCACATACTATTTTATTTATAAAGAACGATAAGCTATATTAAATTTTATATTAATAAAGAAAATTAATTAATTTAACAATTCAGTAGGCCCTACTAGATGTTAGTGAGATCTAACTATGACTCCAAACGGGGAGTGGGACCGGATATGAAAAGAACAATAAGATGGGGACCTAGAGAACACAAAAAAAGGTAAGGGTTTTTTTTTTGAAGTTTTTATATAAAAAAATATCGGTCAAAATAAATCAAATATTGCTTTAGTACAAATATAGAGTTTAATTTTCTTCACAAGGTGATCTCAACAGTTCTTTAATATATTTCAAGGGTTTCGTAAAATTTAATGACAACTTTTTCTCTTAGTTTAAAAAGTGTTTCATCTGATGCCACTATAATTTGGGACAGATAATCAAGAACTGTTGATCATTATTATGTGACGAAAATTGAATTCTATGTCTGTACTAAAGCAATATTATATTTATTTTGGCCAAAAAATGTTTTGCTATAAAAATTGCAAAAACATTTTCATTTTCTCACGTTCCTACATCCCCACCTTAAGTATTCAGCTAGTTCCTTAAGTAGNACATCCCCACCTTAAGTATTCAGCTAGTTCCTTAAGTAGTGGAACGCAATGAAAACCATTCTAAAAATAAAAAAATACCATAGAATAAATAACTTTGGACACCCATTGTTTTAACTCGTTGCATGAAGTTGTAACACCCATGCAATAAAGCGATTTATCATCACATTAAAAG
This sequence comes from Timema californicum, assembly GCA_902141385.1. NCBI lineage: Eukaryota > Metazoa > Arthropoda > Insecta > Phasmatodea > Timematidae > Timema > Timema californicum. Next base: position 141,582 of record CABFOW010001513.1, read on the forward strand.
CTATACGAATCTCTTTATAAAAGAGTATTAAAAAAACTCCCCATATTATTTTTTTCCCCTTAAAAAAACATTGATACGAATTCTCTAATCATACAAGAAATCTGTCACGTCGTCACGTCAATCTGTGTTGATTTCTTGTCATTACAACTCACGAAATTCTCCTTTCACTCCCTTTACTTGTGTCAAAAGTTAATTAAATTCCTAAACACACACACACATACACACCTTTTGAAAATAGCTTGCTAATGAGGCTGATTACGTAGCGTATTCGCTTTTGTTTGCGGTTCGCTTTGTTGTGTTTATACTCCGGTGCAGGCTTATCACTTACATATTGTATATTAAATATTAGTTTCTAAACGAATTTAGATTTCTTCATTTCCAAGCAAACTTGTTTGAAAGCCTTACCATTATTCGAAAGACCATAGTTATATTCTGACCCGCCTCGGTGGCGTAGTTGGCTAACGCGCTAGTCGTGTTGAGCTCGACTGCTGAGAGTGGGGAGATCGAGGTTCGAATCTCGGTCGGGTGAACTGGGGGTGGTTTTTTCCTAAATGGTTTTCCACTCTCATTCCATGAAAATGCGGGTTCACTTCCTCTAATTCAACCTTTCCAATTCTTAATCCATTAGCGTAATTAGTACTTAAAGCGTATAACCCGAATGGATAGTAAGACGCGGTGCTAAAAAAGTTATATTCTGACCAAATGCAGTTAGAATATTGTTTATAAGTATGAGTTTTCATTTTATAAACTTATATTATGAAAATATTGTACTATAATTAATTATGTTGCAATCTTATTATCCTGATGTTATGATAAATAGTTAGTGTTGCTGGTATATTAGTGATTTTCATCGGTAGACACGTGGACTAAACGTCAAAGTCATATATTCTGATTTTCCTGTTATGGGGAGCTGAATCTTCGAGCCCCAACCAGGTGTACTGTGAATATTTTCTTCTGAACGGTTTCCCAATATCTTTCCACGCAAAACCGGGTAAATTTCCTCTAAAACGACCTTCCTAATCCTTAACACATTAACATAATTATTGCAGAGGCGTATATCCTGAACGGTTAGTAATACGCGGTGCAAATAAAAAGTTAGAGAGTAAAAAAACAACCATCCCGAAACTTCGTCCCTCAGTGTCAATTTCTGTTACGCTATCAGTTGTGCCAGTTCTGTCAGTTTGAGTTGTAACTCCTCGCTAGTTCTAAAACGTCATAATTGTTTAAAGGGGATATCGAACTCTTCTGTCTTTTGTTTCCGTGAACGTGTCTGGTATGGAATGTTTGATCTTCTCCTAGCTGACACGTAACTTGGGTTTTTGAAAATAGCTCATTTTCATTACCAGGGACTTTACACTGAATACGTCGAGTCTAGTGTGTTGCGTTAAAGAGGATGTATCTACATCTCTTATTTAGCAATAGTTTCAATGAATAGTGATTAATATCCATTAGTTTGGTCACTACAAGTTTAATAACTAGATAACTATATTTTTATTTATATGTTATAACAAGGGATATTAAAACTGTATTTTCTAACGTAAGTATGATGACAGAAATTAAGAAGAAATGTAATATCATTCACCCGAAATAAAAGTTTTAAAACTTTTTTTAGTGACCTGTTACATGTTAAAAGTGATATTTTCAGTATGTATGAAATAAAATGATAAATAAAAGTTTTAAAACTTTTTTTAGTGACCTGTTACATGTTAAAAGTGATATTTTCAGTATATATGAAATAAAATGATAAAAATAACCTACATAGATTGTTAAAAATATTATTTTATTTAACTAAAGAAGACCATAAAAATCTAGCACGTAAGGTCAATATCAGAACAATGGTATGATACACCACACATACATTATCTCTCTTTTATTTTAAAATGGAGATATTTACCGTTCAAAGCATTTACTAAAAACCAGGCCTATGCAGGAATGACATCTTTACTTCGGAGAATTTTTTGGTGGAAAATATCAATTTCCCGTGGCAACGGAATGAACAGGGGGAAATTAATTTAAAATAATTTTCCACTTGAGCTTGTATTTATTTTTCATGATTATAATTTAAACCAAAATTAACCCTAC
>CABFOW010001514.1:0-31887 GCA_902141385.1 Timema californicum
GATCAAACTCTGAGAGTATTCGTCAATCACTCAACGTCTCCACCTTAAAGGGTGTACTGGTAGCAAGACGTAACACACAGGGGTCGGGTATCAAACCCAGTTCCCAGACCTGGAGTCTAGCATCTTTAACGCTTTCACCTCGGGCTAGTCGCTCGACCTTGAACCACTCATATCCAACCCTCCCCCGGACATCGTCGTGCGATGACTATACCGGACACTGACTATACACTTTCGGAACCGAATGATTAGAACGGATATAACACCCAGCTCCCGACCATTAATTCAGGGGAAAAACATATTTCACCCTATGATAAATTTTTCGGCTCTGTCAGGAATCGAATGCGGGAGCCTGATATTAATAGATAGACGCGCTCACACACAGAACTCTCATCAACCAAACATAGTTCTTTCATCAACCAAACATAGAGCTCTCATCAACCAAACATAGAGCTCTCATCAACCAAACATAGAGCTCTCATCAACCAAACATGAGGCCACGGAACAACAGGTCTTAGAAATGCAACTGAAGGGAGACGCCTTTACGGAACAAATGTTGCCAACAGCGGCAGTGTTCGACTTACAGGGCTTAGCAGTAATATTAACTTGTATGCGGGAGGAGATGAACGCTTTGCACACAGCCAAGGAGGGGGCTCTAACACAACGCAGGCAAAGTCCAAGATCGCAAAGGCCAAGCAACAGGAGGCGATGGTGGTGCTCGAAACACGCTTGATGGCAGTTCAAGCGTCCATCTATGATATGCGCGTTTCCATTTATGAAACACGTGAAACTTTCAGAAATCATCTGGATGAAATGCGATACACAGTTAATGGACCTCTTGAACTAGTCCAACAATAAAACCTCGCGTTCCAGGAGTAGGTCGAGACCCACTTTGAGGTGACTGAAGTTAATTTAATGGCCAGAATGTAGGAGAGACTCCTCGAATTAGTGACTCCGGTGGAAGCACGTTGCTCTCAGTTCACTGCTCCAGTTGGGGTACTTAAGGAGGAAGCTGAGAAGAAGTCTACGCACCTACTCACTGGGGCCGAATGTGGAGAGACGTTGTGTTGGGCGATGCGGCCCACATCCGGGAGGCTGTGCAGCAGGAGGTATTAAAGCTCAGCGAGGTAGCTGGGACTAGGCTAGATGCTTCACCACCACAGGCCGTTTGGGGTCTGGTAGATGTTATCGGTGCACGTCGAATCTTACAAATGATGGCAGACCAAGTGGTTCATTTAAACAGCCACACTGGGGAGAATCCCGTAAGAAACCTTAAGGTGCGGCAGAAGGGAGCGCAAGTGTTTTTACAGTGTTTATAGAACTGAAATATTTTGGCCAAAATAAATCGAATATTTCTCCCGTAACAACATAGAGTTTAGTTTTCTGAACATGCTAATATCAACAGATCATGAATATATGTCACGGGTGTCCAGGAAATTTTGTCAAAACCTTTTCTCTTTATTTAAAAAGTGTTGACAAAATTCCAGGACACCCTTGACATATTTTCAAGATCTGTTGATATTAGCATGTGCAGAAAACTAAATTCTATGTTGCTACTGTAGAAGTATTTGATTTATTTTGGCCAAAATATTTTTGTTCTATAAAAACTGTAAAATTACTCACGCTCCCTTCTGCCGCACCTTAAGAGGTTGAATAGCCGGTGGGATGGTCAGGATGTTCCTTGGTGAGAGAAGAAGCGTCTCATTGCTTAATCTTTGAAAGGGGTGGCATCATGCTTGTGGTCCAACGTAGAAGAGGAGGTAGACTAGTGGTCCACATTCGAATCTTTGTTCCGGAAGAATTTCTGATCGCCCAAGATACAAGTACTTAATCGAGCCACTTTACATAGCATGTAAATTTGTGAGGTTGAGAATAAAAGCCGTAAGGCACATTTCCTCATTCTGTTTCTAAAAACAGACACCTGGATTTACCCATGACTGACTCAGAGCTGATTAAAATGACCCTGGGACAATTCCCGCTTCGAGTTCAGGAAGTGCTGTAGGCGGTAAAGCATGGAGGCGGACTGATTTCCGAAGGGAATTGAAACGTCACGGCCATATAAAACAGCTGCGTAAGATGGCTAAGATGCCATCAGAGGAGAAGATATCTCAATGACAAAGACCCCAAAAACAGATTCACCCACCTGGATAACTAAAGAGGCAGCGACCAGATGTTGGGGGTCCACCTCCACAACAATGTGGTAACAGTGGTTTCAGCCAATCCTCCACGCTAGGAGTTCAAACTTGGGAGGCCACCGACTGCGTACCAGAGGGAGAAAGCCAGCCCACAGCCTCGGGTAACTGTGACACAGGTGGATTATCCTCCTGGACCAGTGCGGTACACTTTCTGGAAGCCAGGTCCAAGGTTCCCGCCTCACACGGGTGAGAGTCAGTTCTACGGTCAAGTTACCAAAGAAGGAGTGTAGGTCACAAACAAGGAACATGATCGGGAGGAGCCTGTGGACCAACCACATTGGGGTGGCGCCATTAACAAGTGGAAGAAGCGAAAGGGACAAGGCGGTAGAAGGCCTGTTCCATGTACATCAGTTGGGGAAGAGAAGGCCAAATGGTCTCGGAAGATAGAAGAGAGGAGAAAAGAAGCAAAACACCCCCATGACAATATTCGGGGGACTGGTTAAATCCTGTTCTAACACAATATTCATACGCCTGCCCGGCTGGCGCCAGTTAAGAAACATCCAGCTCAACTCTCGGGCTATTGGGTACCTCAAGAAGCCACGGTTGAAAAGAGGGGTTTTCTGTCAATTTTGAAACATCTGCCTTGACAGTTAAATTTTCTAAACTATGAATAAAAGGCAAACTCAACTGTTGATTAGACAAATGAATTTATATTGCCATCTATAGTAGAGGTGGCCATAAACTAAACTACACAAATATACCTTCTTAATAACCAACATAGTCATAAAAAATTACCGATTAAAAACGCATAAAAAATATTAATGATATAAAAATGAACACGCTAGAACGTGCATTTGAACGGCTTATAGAATTATTGTGTATGGGCTCATAGCCCATATATTAGCAGTGGCTGATATTCAATAGGCTCTAGCCAAGAAAGTATTAAAGAGCTAGTTTCCAGACCCGATGCCTGTGTTTCTGGTGGGGCAGGTGGAGAACTTCCTCAAAACCAAAGAGTCCTGTGATCTGGTTGAAGAAAAAATTGAGTAGAGATAACCTTCCATCCCGTTAGTTCAGTGGTTAGTTCGACACGTGGCACGTGGTATCCCTCGTTATTTAGGGACAAGAAATATGAGGTTTCCCTTATTCACACTCACTGGAGCACTAACACAAACGAACTCGAGTATGGAAGCTACACAAATTTTCCTCTTTAAACACATTGTCTTTTACTTTTGTTCACGCTTCCTAGAGCTCTACCTCTCTGTAAACCAGTCTCCCGAATATTGTTGCGTAGGTGTTTCGCTCTGCATTCTTTCTTTTTATCTTCTAGTTTCTGATTCCAGGTGGCCTTCTCTTCTCTACTTGTTGTAGAAAGAAACAAGCTTACTCCTTCCTTGTCTCTTCCGCTTCTTCAGCTTTTTATTGGCGCCGCTCAGAGGTGAATGGTCCACAACCTCCCGATCATGAGCGTCGTTAGTGACGTAAACACCTTCATTGGTAACTTGACCGTAGAACTGACCCTGACCCGTGTGAGGCCGGGACCCTGTAGTTGGTTCCCAGAAAGGATACCACATTAGTCCAGGAGGATAACCCACCAGTGCCAACGATATTCGAGGTTGTTGGCTGGCTTGGTCCCACTGGTACGTAGGCGGTGGCCTCCCAGTTGGAAATCCTGATGGAAGGATTGGCTGTAACCACGGTTAACCCATTGTTGTGGAGGTGGCCCACAAAATCTGGCCACTGCCCCTTTAGTTGTTCAGGTGGCTGGATATGTTGTTGGGGTCTCTGTCCTTGAGTTGTCTACTCCCCTGCTGGCATCTTGGCCATCCTAAGAAACTAATCTGTGTGGTCCAGACGTCTCAATTCCCTTCGTTAATCAGCCCCAACCTCCATACCTTACCACCCCCAACAGTTCCTGAACTCAAGGCGGGAATTATCTAAGGGCCAACTTAATTAGATCTAAGTCAGTCATGGGTACATCCAGGTGTCTGCTCCTATCTAACAGAATGAGGAAATGTGCCTCACTGCTTTTATTCCCGCCCCCACATTATTTCATGGCTTGTAAAGTGGCTTGGGTACGTCCTTGTAACTCGGGCGACCAGTACTTTTGCCGGAACAAGACTCGAATGTGAACCATGAGTCTACCTCATCCTCTACGCTGGACCACCAACATGACGCCACCCCTTCCAACGATGCAGCAATGAGACGCTTTTTTTCTTTCCAAAAATCATCCTGACAGTCCACCAAGCTACACAATCTTTTAAGGTGGCCTAAATGATTCTTACACGTGTGGTTGTTAAAATGAGGTATTTGGTCTCCATCATTTGGACGCCTAGACGTGCACCGAGAGCATCTACCAGACCCTAAATGGCTTGTGGTGGTGAATATCTATCCAAGTCCCAGGTACCTTGCTGAGCTTCACTACCCCCTGACACGCTGCCTCCCGGATGTTGACCGTAACAACCAATATAGCGTCTCTCCTAGCTTCGGACTCAGTGAGTAGGCTCCTAGCCTCATTCTCATCTTCCTCCTTCCGTGCCCCAACTTGAACAGTGAACTAAATGCAACGTGCTTCTCCAGGAGCCACTAGTTCGAGGATTCTCTCCACCATTCTGGTCGTTAAATTAATCCAACTCACATCTGGGTGGGTTTTGACCTGTTCCTGTAACGCGAAATTTAGTTGTTGGATTAGTTTAAGACATACATCCATTAACTTTGAATCACACTTCATCCAGACGATTTTCGAAAGTTCCACGTGTATAATTAATCGAAATGCGCATCTCTTGGATGACGCTTGAACGGTCCCTAAGCGTGTCTTGAGCGCCTGCGTCGCGTTCTCCGGCTCTGCCTGCGATGGTGTTCGAGCCCCCTCCTGGGCTGTGCGCAGTGTGGTCATCTACTCCCGCTTACAAATTAATCATACTGCTAAGCTTTGTAAGTCGAACACTGCTTCTGCTGGGTACATTTGCTGCGGAACGGCGTTTCCCTTCAGTGGCATTACTAAGACCTGTTGTTCCGTGACACCACTCCCAGCAATTTTCTCATACGTACCCTGGTTCACACCTTATGGAGTGTCCATTGCTACCTGCCTGGCCGCACCTTCTGATAGTGACCTTGACCTAGTATTGTACGAATGGGATTGACTCCTGCCACCCAAATTGGTGTGCCACTCTGTAGCAATGGACACTCTGCAAGGTGTGAACCAAGGTATGGATGATAAAGTTCCTGGGGTTGGTGTCACGGATCATCAGTTTTTAGTAATGCAATTGGAGGAAGAACTCGTTCCACTACAAATGCTCCCAGCAGCAGCAGTGTTTAATCTACATGGCTTAGCGGTAACATTAACTTGTATGCGGGAGGAGATGACCACTCTGAACACAGCCCATAAGGAAGCTTGAACACTAGCTCGGGCAAAGTCGGAGATCGCGAGGACGAATCAAGAGGAGGCGAGGGTGGCAACCGAAAAAAGCTTGCGGGGAATGGGGGGTTAAAACGTCCGTCCAAGAGATGCGCGTGCCCATTAATGATACATGTGAAACTTTTGAGAATCGTCTAGATGAAGTGCGATCCACGGTTAAAGGACTTCTTGAACTAGTCCAACAACAAAACCTCAAGTTTCAGGAGCAGGTCGAGACCCGCCTTCAGGTGACTGAGGTTAATTTATCTGCCAGAGTGGAGGAGAGAAGCCTCGAACTAGTGGCTCAATGGAAGAAGGTTGTAGTCAGTTCGCTGCTTAAGTTGGGGTACTGAAGGAGGAAGCTGAGAAGGAGGCTAAGCACCTACTCACTAAGGCCGAATGTGGAAAGACGCTGCGTTGGTTGATGAGGCCCACATCAAGGAGGCGGTGCGCTAGGAGGTAGTGAAGTTCAGTGAGGTAGCTGGGAATAGGCTAGATGCATCACCACCACAGGCCGTTTGGGGTCTGGTAGATGATCTCGGTGCACGTGTAAGCTTTCAAATGACGGCAGACCAAGTGCCTAATTTTAACAGCCACACGGGTAGAATCCCGTAAGCCACCTTAAGAAGTTGAGTAGGCTTTGGGATGGTCAAGATGTTCCTTGGAAACACAAGAAGCGTCTCATTTCTGCATCGTTGGAAAGGTTTGAGTATTTCTTGTTGTCCAGCGTAGAGGAGCAGGTAGACTCATGGTTCGCATTCGAGTCTTTGTTGCGGCAGGATATTTGGTCGCCTGAGGTACGAGGACGTAACTGAGTCACTTTATACACCATGAAATATCGTGAGGGCGGGAATAAGAGCCTGGAGACAAATTTTCTTATTTTTTTTTTAGATAGGAGCAGACACCTGAATGTATCCGTGACTGACTCAGAGCTGACTAGCACGTACCTTGGCTAATTCCCGCTTCTAGTTCAGGAAGAGTTGGGGGTGGTAAGATATGGGGGTGGGGCGGATTTCCGAAGGGAATTGAGACGAATCGAACACATAGAACAGCTTCGTAGGATGGCCAAGATGCCATCAAGGGAGAAGACACCTCAAAGACAGGGTTGCCAACAACAGATCCAGCCACTTGGACAGTTTGAAAGGCAGCGCCCATATATTGGGGATTCACCTCCAAAGCACTGGGGTAACCGTGGTTTCAGGCAACCCTCCCCATCAGAATTTCAACCTTAGGCCACCACCTGCGTAGCAAAGGGGGCAAGCCAGTCCACAGCCTCGAGTATCTGTGACACAGGTAGATTATCCTCCTGGACCAGTGTGTAACCCTTTCTAGGAGCCTGCTCCATGGTTCCCACCTAACACAGGTGAGGGTCAGTTCTACGGCCAAATTACCAATGAAAGAGTTTACGTAACTAACGACGCACATGGTCGGGAGAAGCCTGTGGGCGTTGCACTTGGGGGCGGCGCCAATAACAAGTGGAAGAAGTGAAATGGACAAGGAGAGAGTAGGCCTGTTTCTCCGTACAACAAGTGGTAAATAGAAGGCCAGCTAGACTCGGAAGCTAGAAGTGAATAGGAAAGAATTTCAAGTCAGGTGGCCTTCTCTTCCCTACTTGCTGTACGTAAAAATAGGCTTACTCTCTCCCTGTCTCTTCCACTTATTCCGCATATATTTGGCGCCAACCCACAAGGTGCATGGTCCACAGTCTCCTCTCGATCATGAGCGTCGGTAGTAATTTACACACCTTCATTGGTAGCTTGACCGTAGAACTGACCCTCACTCGTGTGAGACGGGAACCCTGGAGCTAACTCCCAGAAAGAATACCACATTGGTCCAGGAGGAAAACCTACCTGTGTCACAGAAATTCGAGGCTGTGGGCTGGGTTGCTCCCTTAGGTACGTGGGCGGTGGCCTCCCAATTGGAAATCCTGATGGGAGGATTGGCTGAAACTACGGTAAACCCATTTTTGTGGAGGTGGACCCTCAAAATCTGGTCAAAGCCACTTTATTTGTTCAGGTGGCTTGATATGATGTTGGGGTCTCTGTCCTTGAGGTGTCTTCACCCCTGATGGCATCTTCATCATCCAACGAAACTGTTCTATGTGGTCCACACGTCTCAATTCCCTTCTATAATCAGCACCGCCCCCATAGATTACCGCCCTCCCACCAACAGTTCCTGAACTCGAAGCGGTAATTGTCTAAGGGCCATCTTAACTTGCTCTAAGTCAGTCATGGGTACATCCAGATGTTTTCTCCTATCTAACAAAATGAGGAAATGTGCCTCACTGCTTTTATTCCCGCCCTCACGATATTTCATGGCTTGAAAAGTTGCTCGCGTAAGTCCTTGTATCTCGGGCGACCAGAACTCCTGCCGGAACAAGACAGGAATGTAGACCATGAATATACCTCCTCCTCTACACTGGACCACCAACATGACGCCACCCCTTCCAACGATGCAGCAATGAGACGCTTCTTTTCTTTCCAAAAAATATCCTGACCATCCCACAAGCTACCTAATCTCTCCCTCCGGGATTCTCTCACGTGTGGTTGTTAAAATGAGGTACTTGGTCTGAATCATTAGGACGCCTAGACGTGCACAAAGAGCCCCTACCAGACCCTAAATTGCTTGCGGTGGCAAAGCATCTTGCCAAATCCCAGATACCTCGCTGAACTTCACTACCCCCTGACACGCCGCCTCCCGGATATTGGCCGTAACAACCAACATAGCGTCTCTCCTAGCCCCGGACTCTGTGAGTAGGCTCTTGGCCTCATTCTCAGCTTCCTCCTTCAGTGCCCCAACTGGATTAGTGAACTGAATGCAACGTGCTTCCCCATGAGCCACTTGTTCGAGGATTCTCTCCTCCATTCTGGTGGTTAAATCAATCCAACTCACATCTGGGTGGGTCTTGACCTGTTCCTTGAACGCGAGATTTTGTTGTTGGACTAGTTCAAGACATACATCCATTAACTTTAAATCTTACTTCATCCAGACGATTTTCGAAAGTTCCACGTGTATCATTAATCGAAATGCGCATCTCTTGGATGATGCTTCAACTGCCCCTAAGCGTGTCTTGAGAGCCTGCTTCGCGTTATTTGACTCTTTCTGCGATGCGGTTCGAGCCCCCTCCTGGGCTGTGCGCAGAGTGGTCATCTCCTCCTGCTTACAAATTAATATTACTGCTAAGCTTTGTAAGTTGAACACTGCTTCTGATGGGTACATTTGATATGGAACGGCGTTTCCCTTCAGTGGCATTACTAGGACCAGTTGTTCCGTGACACCACCCCCAGCCATTTTCTCTTCCGTACCCTGGTTCACACCTTGTGGAGTATCCATTGCTACCTGCCTGGCCGCACCTTCTGATAGTGACCTTGACCTAGTATTGTACGAATGGGATTGCCTCCAGCTGCCCAAATTGGTGCGCCACTCTGTAGCAATGGACAATCCACAAGGTGTGAAACAGGGTATGGATGATAAAGTTCCTGGAGTTGGTGTCATCGAACAACAGGATTTAGTAATTCAACTGGAGGGAGACCCCGTTCCGCTGCAAATGCTGCCAGCAGCAGCATTGTTTGATCTACATGGCTTAGCGGTAACATTAACTTGTATGCGGGAGGATATGACCGCTCTGAACACAGACCATAAGGAGGCTTGAACAGCAGCGCAGGCAAAGTCGGAGATTGTGAGGATGAATCATCAAGAGGAGAGGGTGGCAACCGAAACATGCTTGCTGGGGAGGGGGTGTTAAAACATCCATCCAAGAGATGCGTGTTTCCATTAATGATACACGTGAAACTTTCGAAAATTGTCTAGATGAAGTGCGATCCATGGTTAAAGGACGTCTTGAACTAGTCCAACAACAAAACCTCACGTTTGAGGAGCATGTCGATACCCACCTATAGGTGACTGAGATTAATTTAACGGCCAGATTGGAGGAGAGAAGCTTCGAACTAGTTGCTTAATGGAAGAACGTTGTAGTCAGTTCCCTTCTTAAGTTGGGGTACTGAAGGAGGAAGCTGAGTAGGAGGCTAAGCACCTATTAACTGAGTCCGAAGCTAGGAGAGACGCCACGTCGGTTGATATGGCCAACATCCGGGAGGTGGCGTGGAGGGAGGTAGTGAAACTCAGTGAGGTAGCCGGGACTAGGGTAGATGCTTCGCCACCACAGGCCATTTAGGGTCTGATAGATGCTCTCGGTGGACGGCCAGGCTTCCAAATTATGGAAGAATAAGTGCCTTCTTTTAATAACTACACGGTAGAGAATCCCTTAAGCCACCTTAAGAGTTTGAAATTTTTTGGGGTGGTCAGGATGTTCCTTGGAGAGAGAAGAAACGCCTCATTGCTGCATCGTTGGAAAGGGTGGCGTCATGTTGGTGGTCTAGTGTATAGGAGAAGGTAGAATCAAGGTTCCCATTCGAGTCTTTGTTCCGGCAGGAGTTTTGGTCGCCCGAGATACAAGGACCTACTCGAGCCATTTACACGCCATGAAATATCGTGAGTGCGGCAATTAAAGCTTGTAGACACATTTTCTTATTTTGATAGATAGGAGCAGACACTTGAATGTGTCCGTGACTGACTCAGAGCTGGTTAACATGGCCGTTTGCCATCTTCCGCTTCGAGTTCAGGAAGTGTTGGGGGTGGTAAGGTATGGGAATGGGGCGATTTCCAAAAGGAATTGAGACGTCTGGACCACATAGAACAGCTTTTTAGGATGGCCAAGATGCTATCAGGGTAGTCGACACCTCAAGTCAGATCCAGCCACGTGGACAACTAGAGAGGCATCGGCCAGATGTTGGGAGTTCCACCTCCACAACACTGGTGTAACCATAGTTTAAGCCAACCCTCCCCTTTAGGATTTCAACCTTGGAGGACTCCGCCTGCGTTCAAGAGGTGGCAAGCCGCCCACAGCCACGAATATTTGTGACACAGGTGGGATATCCTCCTGGAGCAGTGTGGTACCCTTTCTGGGAGCCAGCTCCAGGGTTCCCGCCTCAAGCGGGTGAGAGTCATTTCTACGGCCAAGTTATCAATGAAGGAGTGTACATCACTAACGATGCTCATGATCGGGATAAGCCTGTGTGCCTTGCACTTGGGGGCGGCGCCAATAACAAGTGGAAGAAGTGAAATGGACAAGGAGAGAGAATGCTTTATTCTCCGTACTACAAGTGGGAAAGAGAAGGCCAGCTAGCCTCGGAAGATAGAAGTGAAAAGGAAAGAATTCCGAGTCCAGCTGGCCTTCTCTTCCCTACTTGTTGTACGGACAAACAGGCCTACTCCCTTCTTGTCTCTTCTGCATCTTCCACTTGTTGTTGACGCCAACCCCCTAGGTGCATGATCCACAGTCTCCTCCCAATAATGAGCGTCGTTAGTGACGTACACACCTTCATTGGTAACTTTACTGTAGAACTGACCCTCACCCGTGTGAGGCGGGAACCCTGGAGTTAGCTTCCAGAAAGGATACCACATTGGTCCAGGAGGATAATCCACCTGTGTCACAGATATTCTAGGTTGTGGGCTGGGTTTCTCCCTTTGGTACGTAGGTGGTGGCCTCCCAGTTGGAAATCTTGATGGGGAGGATTAGCTGAAACCACGGTTACCCCATTGTTGGGGAGGTAGTCCCACAACATCTGCCAACTGCCCCTTTAGTTGTCTATGTGACTGGATCTGTTGTTGGGGTCTCTGTCCTTGAGGTGTCTTCTCCTCTGATGGCATCATGGTCATCCTATGAATCTGTTCTTTGTGGCGCAGACGTCTCAATTCCCTTCGTTAATCATCACTTCCCCCATACCTTACAACCCCCAACAGTTACTTAACTCGAAGCAGGAATTGTCCCATGGACATGTTTACCAGCTCTGAGAACGTCATGGGTACATCCAGATGTCTGCTCCTATCCAACAAAATGAGGAAATTTGCCTCAGTGCTTTTATTCCCACTCTTGCGATATTTCACGGTGTGTAAAGTGGCTCGAGTACGTCCTTGTATTTCGGGCAATCAGAACTCCAGCCGGAACAAAGACTCGAATTCGGTTCATGATTCTACCTCCTTCTCTACGTTGGCCCACCAGCATGACGCGACCCCTTCCAACGATGCAGTAGCTAGACGCTCCTTTTCTCTCCAAAGAACAGCCTGACCGTCTCACAGGTTACTCAACCTAATAAGGTGGCTTACAGGATTCTACCACGTGTGGCTGTTAAAATGAGGCACCTGGTATACCATCATTTGGAAGCCCAGACGTGCACCGAGACCATCTACCAGATCTCAAACGGCTTTTGGTGGTAAAGCATCTAGCCTAGTCCCAGCATCACTTTTCATGAATGACCGCCTCCCGGATGTGGGTCGCATCAATCAATGTGGCGTCTCTCCACATTCGGTTTCAGTGAATTGCCGCTTAGGCTCCTTCTCAGATTCCTCCTTCAGTACCCCAACTTGAGTATCGAACTGAGTCCAACGGGTATCCACAGGAACCACTAGTTCCAGGACTCTCTCCTCCATTTTGGCTGTTAAATCTACCTCAGTCACCACCAGGCGGGTCTCGACCTGCTCTTGGAATGCGAGGTTTTGTTGTTGGACTAGTTCAAGACGTCCATTAACCTTGGATCTCACTTCATCCAGACGATTTTCGAAAATTCCACGTGTATCATTAATGGAAACGCGCATCTCCTGGACGGACGCTTGAAGTGACCCTAAGCGTGTCTTGAGCGCCCCCCTCGCGATCTTAGACTTTGCCTGCGATGCTGTTCAAGCCTCCTTCTGGGCTGTGCGCAGAGCGGTCATCTCCTTCCACATACAAAATAATATTACTGCTAAGCTTTGTAAGTCGAACACTGCTTCTGCTGGGTACATTTGCTGCGGAACGGCGTCTCCCTTCAGTTGCATTACTAAGACATGTTGTTCCGTGACTTCAGCGCCAGAAACATTTTCATCCGTACCTTGGTTCACACCTTGTGGAGTGTCCATTGCTACCTGCGTTGCCGCACCTTCTGATAGTGACCTTGACCTAGTATTGTACGAATGGGATTGCCTCCTGCTGCCCGCATTGGTGTGCCACTCTGTAGCAATGGGCACTCCACAAGGTGTGAACCAGGGCACGGATAAGAAAGTTGCTGGTGGTGGTATCACGGAACAACAGGTTTTAGTAATGAAACTGGAGAGAGACGTCGTTCCGCTGAAAATGTTTCCAGCAGCAGCAGTGTTGGTCTTACATGGCTTAGCGGTAATATTAACTTGTATGCGGGAGGAGATGACCGTTCTGAACACAGCCCAGGAGGAGGCTTGAACAGCAGCACCGGCAGAGTCAGAGATTGCAAGGATGGAGCAATAGGAGTCGAGGGCGGCAACCGAAACACTCTTGAGGGGAGTTAAAACGTTCGTCCAAGAGATGTGTGTTTCCAATAATGATACACGTGAAGCTTTCGAAAATCGTCTCAATGAAGTCCGATCCATGGTTAATGGACGTCTCAAACTAGTCCAACAACCAAATCTCGCGATTCAGGAGTGGGTTGAGACCCGCCATTAGGTGACTGAGGTTAATTTAACGGCCAGAATGGAGGAGAGAGTCCTCGAATTAATGGCCCCGGTGGAAGAAAGTTGCACTCCGTTCGCTGCTCAGGTTGGGATACTGAAGGAAGATGCTGAGAAGGAGGCTAAGCGCCTACTCACTGAGGCCGAATGTGGAGAGACGCCGCGTTGATTGATGCGGCCCACATCCGGGAGGCGGTGCTCCATGAAGAAGTTATGCTCAGCGAGTTATCTGGGACTAGGCTAGATGCTTTACCACCAAAGCTTGTTTGAGGTCTGGTAGATGGTCTCGGTGCACGTCTGGGCTTCCAAATGGTGGCAGACCAGGTGCCTCATTTTAAAAGCCACACATGGTAAAATCCCGTGAGCAGCCTTATTAGGTTGAGTAACCTGTGAGACGGTCAGGATGTTCCTTGGAAACAGAAGAAGCGTCTCAGTGCTGCATCGTTGGAAGGGGTGGCGTCATTTTGGTGTTAAAGCGTAGAAGAGTAGGTAGACTCTTGGTCCACATTCTATTCTTTGTTCCGACAGGAGTTTTGGTCGCCCGAGATACAAAGACTTACCCGAGCCACTTTACACGCGATTAAATATCTTGAGGGCGGGAATAAAAGCATGGAGACACATTTTTTTCATTTTGTTAGATAGGAGCAGACACCTGAATGTACTCGGGACTGACTCAGAGTTGGTTAACATGGCCCTGGGCCAATCTCCGCTTCGAGTTCAGGAGGTGTTGGGGGTGGTAAGGTATGGGGATGGGGCTGATTTTCGAAGGGATTTGAGACGTCTGGACCACATAGAACAGCTTCTTAGGATGGCCAAGATGCCATCAGGGAGAATGACACCTCAAGGTCAGATCCAGCCACGTGTACAACTAGAGAGGCATCGGCCAGATGTTGGGGGTTCCACCTCCACAACACTGGTGTAACCATTGTTTCAGCTAACTCTACCGATCAGGATTTCAACCTTGGAGGCCACTGCCTGTGTACCAGAGGGGGCAAGCCAGCCCACAGCCTCGAGTATCTGTGACACAGGTGAGATATCCCCCTGGACCAATGTGGTATCCTTTCTGGGAGCCAGCTGCATGGTTCCTGCCTCACACGAGGGGGTCACGATGCCTAGGCGTAGGGCACCTGCCCGACGTATGGTGGCAGGGACGCGCTCTGGGCCCACGCACGCTTCTCATAAGTGTGCGTTAGACTGTCTTTGCCACCTCCCTGTACTGACAAGTCTCCGACAATCTTGTCAGGGCGCCTCCTCGGGGCGGCCCTGGGCAATGTGTATTGACGGTGGAGTCCGGGCATAGCTAAGACCCCGACAGTTCACCTGTATGTGAGGAGCGAGGCTACTGGACATGCACTAAGCGGTTGGTAGTGCGTACCCACGATTCTGGTATAACTGGTCAGGACACCTCCACAAGGTTCCCGCTGGGCAACTCTAGAAGGCCAGTCTCACAAAGAAGGAATAAGAAGGGGTGGAAGGCCAAGTATCGGTGTTAAACAAAGGTTGGGTAGAAGTGAAACGGAGGAGGCGACTGTTCGGGGGCTGAGTTTCTGACCCCCTCGTAATTGGGCGATCCCTAGGAGGGGCCAACTCCTACCCTTATCCGGTCCCAGTGAGGGGGGGGGATTTTCCCAAGTGACTCAAGGCAGGTCTGGCATGGGAGGGCTGGGCCTGGAGTTTCGGGTGCTGGAGTAAACCGGAATAGCACTCATGGACCTCGGTCCATGTCCGACTAAATGGTTCCGCCCCGACTGTAACAGTGGTTGCACTGCGAAAGGCTGAAAAAGCCTACAGGCGGTGTAGTTAGAAAGTCCCCTTCGGGGGGGGGGGTCTCATCGAGACTGGAGTCGGAAGGAATCTCATGCCTCACACGGGTCAGGGTCAGTTCTACGGTCAAGTTACCAATGAAGGAGTGTACGTCACTAACGACGCTCTTGATCGGGAGGAGCCTGTGGACCATGAACCTGGGGGCGGCGCCAAAAACAAGCGGAAGAAGTGGAAGTGACAAGGAGGGAGTAAGCCTGTTTCTCCGTACAACAAGTGGGGAAGAGAAAGCCAGATGGACTCGGAAGCTAGAAGAGAAGGGGAAAGAAGGCGGAACAAAACACCTCCACGACAATATTCGGGTGACTGGTGAACAGAGAAGGTGAGCTCTAGAAAGTGTGAACAAAAGTGAAAGACAATGTGTCTAAAGAGGAAAACTTGTCCAGCCTCAATACTCGAGTTCGCTTGTGATTGTGCTCCAATTAATGATGATGAGGGAAACCTCATATTTCTTAGTCCTTAGAGAACGAGGGATAAGGAGAAGTTCCACGTGTTTAACTAACAACCGTTGGTGGCTGACCACCTCAACTCCACTGAACTAACGGGATGGAAGTTAATCTATGCTCAGTTTTTTCTTCAATCAGGACACAGGACTCTTTGGTTTTGAGGAAGTTCTCCACCTGCCACACCAGTAACACAGGCATTATGTCTGAAAACTAACTCTTTAATACTTTGTTGGCTAGATCCGTTTGTATATCAGACACTGCTAATATATTAAAGGGCTATGAGCCTATACACAGTAAATACTGTAAGCCGTTCAAAAGGACATTCTAGTGTTTTTTTGTTAAATCATTAATATTTGTTATGTGTATTTAACTGTTCATTATTTATGACTATGTTGGTTATTAAGAAGGTATATTTGTGTAGTCTAGTTAAGGCAACCTCTACTAAAGATGGCAATATAAATTCATTGGTCTATTTAACAGTTGAGTGTGCCTTTTATTCATAGTTTAGAAAATGTTACTGTCAAGGCAGATATTTCAGAATTGACAGGAAACCCCTCTTTTCGGCCGTGGCGAGTTAATCTACCTAGAGGCCCGAGAGTAAACCCGAATGGCTCTTAACTGGCGCCAGCCGGGCAGGCTTATAAATATTGTGTAGGAACTTTTTGAATGGTGTGGAGCG
Organism: Timema californicum; assembly: GCA_902141385.1. Lineage (NCBI taxonomy): Eukaryota > Metazoa > Arthropoda > Insecta > Phasmatodea > Timematidae > Timema > Timema californicum. Next base: position 15,994 of record CABFOW010001514.1, read on the forward strand.
GATGATGATAAGGTGTACCCCATTGGTAGTTATGTGGAGGCGTATTTTGTGCCCCACTAGTTAACGTCTAGTGTTCTTCCGGATTTTTTACTGATGGGAACCTTATAGAATCTGGATTTTAGAACACTCTTCCAAAGGAATGCCTTGAATGGTATTTTAGTAATAGCCTTCCCTCCAGACAGTAGTGTTAACATTGGTGTCCGTATGTGTTCGGGCCAAATGCAAATATCTTGTGTGATTTTCCCTCCTCCATTTACATTGTATAATCTAAACAGTGGAAACGCGTCCAGTACTCCTGTGTCCGGTATTAGTAACCTGTTGTCGATCCATTCCTTGATGACGCTGTCCATCTCTGTGCTAGCCCGAGTCCTTATGAAGGTGTGTGGGGCACCTTCCGGGCGTGCAAGTTGGACCCCGTTGTCGAGGTTTTTGTTTATGATGTGGTTGATCCACATCTTTGGTTGTAGTTCTTAACTGCGGGGGTTTGGTACGTTCAGTCTACGATTCACCTAAACGGAATGTCGTCTTCTTGCATGATGTTCTGGTGTTCATTTCTTAAGTTGGGGAGAGGTGGTACTTGTTCTGGTTCGCCTAGGTATCTCTCCTCACCTATTTCGTCCTCCAGTACAGAGTCCCTATTGAGTGGGGCTCTCCTTTTATAATCGGTCGGATTGGTTGTTGAGGTTCTTCTTCTTCATTTGTTTTTATGCCCAGGTCTTCGATAATTTCTTCTGTGGGGGTTGAATGTTCTGATTGATGCTTGGGTGTTTCTTGCTTCACTACACCATCTGTTTAGGAGCTTTATGGGGTGTAGTTCATTGCCCCATCTGTCTTTGTTTATCTCTTGTTTGGGTTATGCCGGGGAAGGACTCGTTCGATGCGCGGCTGTTTAGATTCCACCCATACGTCTAGTTGTGCTGACTTAAATTCCCATATACATAGTAATATTATAATGAAATGTTAGTGACTTATAAAAGTTTTATAAAATTAATGATGTAACGTTTTTTGTAAACTCCTGGTTTCGTCCCCTTTTCTCCTCCTTAAATATGTTTTTCCTGATCCGCCACTTATCATTGCTATTCTTATGATAAAGTTGACCCACTGGCTCCATGAGAAGGATCAATGTGGCAAAATGTGATCCAACTCCACAGTGAGGAGCATCTATGCTAAAGTCCCCAAAATAATATTCCCTGATTCGCCGCTGATCAATGCTATTCTTATGAGAGAAAGCAACCCTTTGATTCTGTGGGAAGGATCATTGTGGTAGAAAGTGACCCAACTTTGCAGTGAGGAGGATCAATTCCAAAACTAAAAAAAATTGTTTATGTCCAAAATAATATTTCTCAATCCACCAATATACTCACTTTGAGAATTCTTAATACTATCTAAATGGGTGAACGCTACCCGCCTTTATAGTAAAGAGACCAAGGTAAAACTTGATAGAATTAATGTCAACCACCCAAAATAATATTTCCTGATCCACTACTGATCAATGTTATTCTTATGGGAGAAAGCTATCCACCTCATTCAAGGAGGTGGATCAATGTTAACCTTATGGGAGAAAGTGAGCCAGACCTCTCATTTCAACCACTACACACATATTCCTATCATTTCATAGCTAACCAGTACAGTTCAGTTGGAGTGCTCTATTCTAGATCTCTTTCTGCTCAGGGTTCATTCTGGCTCTAAACACATTATTTAGTAAGTTGGATTGCTGACGCTAGATCATGGTCCTAAATTTTGGGTGTGCTACTGGCAATGTTCACATTTCAAGATACAAATTTATATTCATGTGTTTAATCATCTTATATAAATTACTCTATTACAAATAAGTACTTTTTTAGTCAAAGTATAAAATTTAAACAAAGGCATGCTCAATTAAATTACTGTTTTAATAATGTTCAATAGAGACATTTCTTTACTATGGAATTTCAAATTTACCATTTTTTCCCGGACAGAAAACATAATCCCTGATATTTCCCTGAGTTCAACTTTGATTTTAAATTTTCTGCTATTTTCAGCTCTTCACCATTTTCTCTGACTCTTTGACTCAAGTGAAGATTCTGAAACAAACACTACTGTTTTCATGAAATTGAAACATAGTTATATTATTAAATTTCATCTTAATTCACTAGTTTTTCCAAATTAAATATTGGCCGACTGTAAAAATAAACACATCTGGATCTTAACTAGTATAAACTAATATCTAAATTAATACAATCCCTAAAAGTTTCCATTTATGACGCTAGCAACACTTCATGAAAGATAATAAAATACATTATAATCGTTTTAATATAGCCAACTAAATTTTCTTTCTTACATAAAATTTAATAACTCCACAGCCATTTTTGAGAAGTGAGTTTGAATATATTAGCTAAATATAAATTTTTAATTATGGAAATAGTTATTAACAACGTTCAGGACTGTACACTTCAAGAGCTAAAATATCTAAAACATCTGAAGAAAGGCCCTTCTGTTGATCAAACCCACACAACATAAGTAAGTATAACTTTCTGGTGCACCACCAACTTTGTGTACACAACATCGAAGAAAATTATATATGGGTGTAAAAGTTGAGAGAGATTATATCTACAGCTAAGCAAACATAAAATATTGAATACCACTCTTTTAGTTCAATTTTTGAAACTAGTTTAGGTCGATAAGTAGTTTAACACATATTTTGAATAGATGTAACAGACTCTTATCCTTTACCTTCTATCATCCTTTATTTAACTTACACTGTTTTAATAACACTACTGTTTGTACTTTAAAAGATAGCAGATTTTTTTCTGTTATTTAAAAAGCTGGGAGAGGTAAATTGGTTAGACCAATGGTTCCCAAACCCTGGGTCTTGACCCTAATGAGGGTCGTGGGGAAGTCTCGATTAAATTTTGTTTTACAAACGTTATGAAAAATTTAATTTTCAAATACCTTATCAAACGGGGACATTATAAAGAATTACTGCAATACTGACAATAGCAACAATGTTGAAACAAAGTTCGAACCCTCCTTTAGTCGGAATTTAGGACCCAGCTCAAGGACAACCCTGTTCCGATTCAGGAAGGGGAAAAGGTTATTTTTCCTCTTCTGAAAATATAGCCTACCTCTGAAAACAATGATTTTTCAGCTCTTAAAACAATCAAGATTCTCATAATGATCTGCGTTGTACTCTGTCCTTCCACACAGCATTAGAAGAGACTCACCTACACATTGAAGCAGTATCAAGGTTTTCGCTAATTATCTGTTTTTGTCATTTACCTTTTTTTTCATCGGATTTTATATTTGTAAGACTAAAAAGTTACTGAAATTGATACAGTTTAGTTGATAACATTCATCAATACAAAATAAAAACTCAATAAAACTACCTCTAAGAATGAAATAGCATTATAGTTGCCACTGAACTAGTCTTTTTTTGGTCACTTACCCAACATTGTAAAAAAAGTCACATTTTCATTAAAAATTGTGATTACATTTTGTTCGATTATAAAGTTATTGAAATATTACTGGTTTTTTGTGAAATTAACTCATTTCCTTTCATTTAATGGACATGAACATAGTAAGATTGTTTGCCAAGAGAATATTTTATTTAGGTTGTAATCAAATATTTTTTGGAAAACACTGAGTTAGACCATGACTCTGAATGGGATCCATGACTGACAATCGCAGCTAAAGTGTTTATTTGTTTTCAGTGAGCTCTCACCCAGTCCTTGTACAGCTTTCATCAGTAAGGGGGAATTGGAGAATGAAAATGTGGCGACACTGCTGGAGAACATTTTGGAAGGCAATGTGTTGTCAGCCCAGGTTAAAAGTAGCAGATTTTTTTTTTTTTAGAGTAAACGGAGTCTTGCTGTCCAATGAACAGCTTAGGGTGGAATTGTTAAAGTTTTGTAGATCTTTAGAGCCATTTCTTATCTCTATTCAAACATTGTTACATTAAGTCTTAACCGAGCATTCGAGTCAACTTTCTCACTTGTAAAAGTCACAGGGCTTGTAGTATGAGTTGCGAAGTTTTGAAAAAACGATTTGCCTGCAAAATGATAAATATATGAGATTTGACATAGCATAGTAAAAATAAAAGTTCTTACTTCGTTAATTATGAAGTTCTCCAGTAAAAATATTGACAGCTAGAGTATCCTATTTATTTTCATTTTCCGCCATTCCTAATTGTAATGTACGTACATTACAGCTTAATATTCTTATATCTCTTTAATGAAAACTTATTTTTTGCATTTTTATGTATTTTGTTATATTTGTAGAAGATACAGGCAAAGTGTATGGAAACATTGTTGGGCAGAGTATTGATTGAAATACACGATATGTATAAAATATTGCTAACACAATTTATAGCACGACCGGCACAGCGTTTGGTTGGAACATGACTAACGGTTTATTATTGAAAAAACCTTTAAGACTAAATTCATAAGACATTTGTCGGTATTATAGTGAATTACAAATGTAAACAAACATGAACGTTTTGAACTCCAACAAACATAAAAGTAATGAACACAAAATGGTTTTTACAACATAAAGAAGAAAACAGTTCACACTTTACAATGCTGCCACTGGATAAAGAGGTAATGGCTGCCTCTTGAAGAAAATCAATCGTTACCACCCAATCCCCCAACCTAGGTTTGTATCAGAATGCATCAGGAAGGAGTGTTAAATACTAAAGATGGGTCGAATCCACTATTTCTCAAATCCGAATTTACATTTTATTCTAGAATCCGAATCCTAGCAAATTGTTAGAAATTTTAATGATTTACAAAGAGACCTACATTACACACTACAGGCCTAAACTGTAAATTAAGCTTCATTTCAATCAGGCTTTCAATTTTAATAAACCCCAGCCATCCCTCGTAAAATACAGGTTAAAATCCAGCCAAATTAAAACATCCAGAGCAGAGGTGCCCAACCTTTTTGTACCTTGGAGCACATTCAAAACTAACGGTAGTGCGGCGGGCACCAATTATTTTATCAAGGTAAATTTCTAACTCCCGCCGGTCTCAGAGGTCAGCCTCACCGCTATACACACGGCCGGTCAACTACCGTGTTAAGTTTCCAACAGTGATTGTGACGTTACATGGGGTTGTGGGTAAAACTCAAGGTCGTAGTCATGGGAGGAGGGGGATTCAACCCCCTTCAACTTGGCAATAAATAGATTAAAAAATACCGCTTTATTTACGGTTTTAACAAGACCAAAATAAAGACAAGGAAATATTTAACTACTAGCCACCATATTGGAACTTAGCTACATTTTTAAAATATATATTTATTATATGTTTATTCAGACAACAAAGCTTAGTAGACCCATGTCAAGATATTTACATAGGAAATAGGAAGTATTAGGATGGATTAGTGAATGGGGAGAGAATGATGGATGGTGGTAGGTCTTTGAGATTAGTAAAAATCAAAACATTTCAATTTGAAACTATTAGAATTGTAGTTCCGAGTAAAAGTACACTTTGTAAATAAGCCGGCAAAGAAAGAGGAATGAGAGGGAGGGATTGGAAAGAGGGGGGCTTCCAATCACTAACTTCTTTAGAACAGAATACCTGGAGATAAGCACAAATTTGATTTTTGTCATAAAAGTGACAGATTAAAATTATTAGTCAAGAACTTTTCAGCTGTGATCAAAAAATGACGGACAGGCGCAAAAGGCTCGGTGGGTGCCATCCCCCCGCGAGCACAGGGTTGGGGACCCCTGATCTAGACTCATATTATTGTTTAAAATTCAAATCAATCAAAATTTGAGTGTCTTTTAGCTAGTTTTTAAAGTGTTGTTAGAATGAATCAAGCTTCTAAAATAACATGTGAAATAAACAGATTAGGCCTAGTTATCCTTTGATCAACTTTAATCATCATTGAAAGATTATAATTTATTTTAATAAAACATGAAAATGCAAATAGATTTTTTTAATAATACTAAAATACTAAAACAACATCCTTATCTATTATCTATTTTCGCGTATAAAACATGAACATATTTTCGACTCTTGCAATATGTTCATTCCTATTTTATTAGGCAGGACTACATTTGAATATTTTTATAATTATTTCAATAACATATTTAAAAAATAATAAACTCTTAGTTAAAATAAATTTAAAAACAAATGATGAATTACCAACTCATTATCAGATTCGACCATCGAATCCAGTAAAACACCGAATCCTCGAATCTTGAATACTTGTCAGGATTCAGGGAATTCTAAGATTCGATTGACCCATCTCTATTAAATAAACATTGAAACATCCTGAAAGAGGAAACAAAGAAATCACAAAAAGAATATAAAGTAAATCGGTAAGGAATGATAGGACAATTAAATAGTGTTTTTTAGGAAGCTGCATCCATGTTTCACACTCCCTACTGATGAGTTCCGATAGAATGAAACTAGGTCGGGGGATTGATCTGTAACGAACAATTTTCTTCAAGAGGCAGACATTAGTTTTCGTCCAGTGGCAGCAGTGTGAAGTGTGAACGGTGTTGGGACAATATTACATTATGGTTATTTATATAATATATTTATGTACTAAAATTACTTGAAAAAATGTATCATTGCACAATTGTTTCTAATATTTAGTTTTATTCTGTTGGATCGACCTATAATTTCAATTACAAGAATTTTCTCCATATGAATATTGTTAAGTACTTTCCATAATATTCCAGAAAGACAATAATTGACTATTGTTGGTCAAGATTTGTAATTGTCGAAGCTGGAATTTTTTTTAAGTGAAGTTATTGCTGATATTTGTCTCAAAACCAAATTGAAGTTTTGATGCTTTGCACACCCCAATTACACTTTCTTTAAATACAACCTTATTCATCTTCAACACATTAGAACATTGGTTTACAACCCAAAAAGGTAAGCTGGGGTGATAATCTGGAGTAAAATCAATTAAAGTTTGGATGGTAACTTGATGAATCAAATCTAAATAAAATATTACTAACATTCCTAATAATTCTAATTAATAATGCTATGTATGGAAAAAAAACTCCAGCGCATGATCGCGCAATAAAATATAATTATTTTATTCAAATATTAAAACTTGAACTTTTCTTCAAGAAAATGTCATATCATAGATTACAGTTTTCTTTTTTTTAAGAAAAAGTGGACTTTGAGGGGTGTGTAATCTTTGAAACTAAAACTTGAATGTGAAGCAAATAGCAACTTCGACTTTGTTATGAAAAAATTCTGGCCTCGACATTTACGAATCTTTACCAATAATTGTCAATTGTGCCATTCTGAGCTTTTATGTGAAGTAAAAATAAAAATATTATTAACATAAAAAAATCTTGTAGTTGTATTTGTGGAACAATTGTATAATAAAACATTTTGTAGGTAGTTTTAATTCATAGTTACATAAATAACCAAAATATTATTTTTTCAAGCATAGAACAACCAACAATATATATTTGAACTTTTATTCGGCTTAGAATCTGACATCTTAGCTCGGTCGGAAACATGTCTATCTACTGAGATAAGGGTCCCGGGTTTGATCCCTGGCATTGCAGTAAAATTTATTTTTGGTGAAATGTGGGTTTATCCTTTCACGTTGATAAATTAACGGCCGGGGACTCGATGCTGTGTCTGGTCTTAAGTTAGATTATAAGGCATATGAAGTTACGACAAATTTAGCCAGCTGGTAGTGGAAAATATATGGCTCGAATAAAAAACTAGGGCTGTGCAGGATCCCGAATTTCAGGAAAATATTCTGGTGGGAAAAGATATTACTCGGGATTTTTCATGAATTTTTAAAATTACAGCTAAGGCCCCCTCATTAAAGTCGCTTTTGTATCTAATTTTCATTAAAACTATTATTAATATATTAAATTTTAACTAACCTTATCTTCCATTAAGTAGATGAATACTCGAAAATGCAGTCACTTATTTTGTAACGCCTTGCAAAATAATTGAGGCAGTTTTGTTATTATTATGGACAAGAATGTGTGGCTCACTTGTATTTATTCAGGTTAGTTTGAATATTCTGATGTTTTACTGTGAAAGTATTTATCAAAATTCACGCCATAAGTTTTTTTTTTATTTAGAAACGATTTTAGTCAATCTTAAAATTTATTTTTATAATTGACCTATTTATTTTCAAACCAAAAATATTTTATTAAAAATGAGCTAATATTATGGTTGTAGTAGGAGGCCTAGTTATTAAATTTACATCAGATAAAAAATCCTACCCAACACTTGTTGGACCAAATATTTATTTTTTATTTGTAATCTTACAATTTAAAAATAAATAAAATTTTGAGTGTATATACCTTTATTTATTTAGTTTTCTTCTTTCTTTCAAGATTAGAGACGGTTAATTTATTGGCCATATCATTACCTGCAACCGAATCAAAGTTTTTATCCTTATTCCTGACTATTCAAAATATTGCTGACGTTCTACCACTACATTTAACTCAATTTAAACCAACTATTTTAATTCTTTAATTGAAATGAATGGGAAAGTTAAGTTTGGATTAAAATTATAATTCTAAAAATAGATCTAATCCTAAAGTGGAAAATTATTTTTAAATTCTTTTCCCGTCCCGTTCCCGCAAGAAATCGTTATTTCCCGACCAAATATTTCCCAAAGTCAATGTCATTTTGCAGCACTATAAAAAATTGGCCCAGACATAGGCTAAAAACAATAATGGATGTAATTTTAAAAAAAAGTAAATTTAGTTTCGAGAATATTTCATATATTTGAATCGAGTTTGCTTCAAATTGAAAAAGAATACGTCACACACCCCTCCTCCTAATTAATATTAAAATTGTTTCTGAAATGTTTTTAAATCTTTAATGGGTATCAATAGAAATTTAAAGTATTCCATGATTTGAAGGACTTATCCCTGTTAATATGTTTCTTGTGCTGTCGCAGGATGTGGAGTGTGTTGAGTCTGTCGAACTCTCCTAGCTCCTCCTTTAGTACGTCTGGTACATGGCAAATAAAGCCAAAAAGCTGCACTTTTTGATTGGAATATGCCACTTTCTGTAGTCATAGGTAAGGGAAAAAGAGACCTTTTCAGATAGGGAGCCACTTGAAAATCCGTGCAGGACACCAAAATGGCGGCCATTTATAGCCACCATTTTAGTGTTCTTAATTCCATGGTATCTCAGCTTCTAATATTCCGATTTAAGTTTTTTTTGTTTTGTTTGAAAGCTCTTGCTAAGAATAAACTAATTGGTTATCATATATTTATCTCCAAACTTTAAGGTTTCTCCACAATTTAAGAATTTATGAAGATTTCACTTTTCTCACAAATTTCATTGCTAACTATCTTTTTTATTGTCCATAATATCTCCTTTATAGGTGATATAAAAAAGAAAGAGAATAATTTTATCTTTCCATTGATACCAAGAAAATCTATTTTAATAAACTACTTCTTGAGAAATTACTGGTCAAATGAAACGACTGGTTTACAATATTTTGTTTACTTTACTATTACAATAAGATAGTAAAATAATGTTTACAAAAATGTTTGAATAATAGGAATGCTCCTGCAAATTAACTTCTTCTTAGCAGCTTAAATGTCTCTAAATCAAGCTATCCTCTTCCTCATCTTCCGAATCATACCTGGAACAAAGTAATTATTTTCATATAAACTCTTAAAAAGTTAACAAGTAAAGAAAAGTATTTTTGACGCCTGGTATTTGAAAAAGAGTCTACATACAGAAGACGCTAAATGCAAAAATAAATATAATGATCTTGAAAGTGATGGAAATATTGAAATTTAGAAATTCTCAACTAAGCACATGCCTTTTATTGTATTTATTGTCGCATTTTTGACATCCAGTGCAGTTCCTGCAAATCAGCGTGCATGGAACCTTAGCCTTTGAACAGGAGCATCGTGTACGGCATTCAGAGCAACTGCAATTAACCAATTCTCTACAAGCTGCCCAAATCGAGGGCAGAGAAGACCAGACCGGCACCCACTCCCCTGCAGCTCTGGTACATTCCCATCCTTCTGGTCCTGGAACGTTGTCTATCACTGAGCAGGCACGACCCCAGACTTGTCCTGCCTGGTATGCTGAACGGAGACAATGCTGCCTTAATGCCTCTTTAGTTGGGGGCAAGCTTGATAGACTGCGACTTTTTGAAGTAAATAGAAGCTTTCTAACATGATTGACTGAGAATTCTTCTCCATCTTTGTAGTAAATCAAAACAGTAAACTTCTACAGACTGGCCAAGCCTCTTCAGAAAGGCCTGCTCAATATGAAACGCTGCAAACATGGCTACAAATTTGGATTCACCATAAAATTCAAGCCAGTTCCACTGGATGGATTTAGTCAAGGCAAATAGAGGTTGAGCCACACATATGACAGGAATTTGTCTTGGATTTAAAAACGTTGTAATTTTTCTTATTTGATCCATTCCGTGCTTCAGCATTGACGGCGAAGAAGAACTTTCATTGAATAGAGGTAAAAGAGAGTTACGTGTTAATTCAAATGATGAAGAGCCTACCTTTGAAGCATAGAACGCTGCCCAGGAAAGATCTAAGGGCCCATCTTTTCTGTCGCTAAGAATATGGTCTAGCCATTCCTGTTCCGTTTTCCACTCGGATCCAAATTTAGAAGTTGACATCTGAGAACAGGTGATCTCGCTTGCTATTGGCACAGGAGGTTGCTTGGAAGGCAGTGTTACAGTCTTGACAACATTGTAGCTGTCTGGAAGCTCTGTCACTTTCCTGTTACTTTGATCGACACAAGAAATGCTTGTGGCGAAATTACGAGGCTCACCAACTTCTCCTTCGCCGGGAATTTGAAAGATAGAAATTGCTTTTCCGTGGTAATATGATTCTGAAGTTGTACTGCTGTAGTTATGATCCATGTTATCGTACGCACCAATCACAAAGAGACCATGAAGCAAATTTGAGGGGCAAAGGACACCTTCTTCTTGAGCTCTCTTAATCTCCAAGTGAGCCAGACTTGCTGTTATCTCCATAATTCTGTTTGGTGATATTGAGAGGCCTCTTTTATGCATGCTTTCAGTTATTGTATTATTTCGTGTTCTTCCAAATATAGACAGGCACACGTATAATGGAACTGGTGGTTCATGACTTTTCTTATGACGAATAATGTTGCCTTTTGGAATGTTTTCACTGTGGATGAAAACTATTAATTGCCTGATAGTCAAAGCAGGCTGAGTTGCTTTAGTCACATTCTCTTCTGAAGCATAGCCATGAAGTAAAGAACACACTAAAGAGAGAAGTGCCGGAGGAACGCTTGCAGCTTGTTGATCATCGTTTAGATGACCATCAAGCGTAGCTTTGTGCTGGGCTATGATCTTTCTAATTTTCTTAATAAAGCTTTCACATGCAACAGCATCATCATCAAGGTTTTCAGAATGAATATATTAAAAAATATTAGCACCATCACGATAAAGGAAGTAATCTCTGCCTGAATGTTGAGCTTTGAACTGTGGGAAGTGATCGAGAATTCTCTCGCGTAAACGGGTATTATGTGTGTTTTGAAGGTCTTTACTCTTCATTCCCAGAATATTTGCAAGGCTGTTTGCATATATAATCTTTAAGTGAGCCATTTTTAATAAAATCTCAGTATTATCAGATTCAGAGGCCTTGTTTTTCTCTCTTATGAAGCGTGCAACGGAAGCCATACTCTCGCAGATGGAGTTGACCTCTTCTTCTTTTACCCCAATTGATGCTCTCAGACAATTGTTCAGGTTTGTATAGCACTTCGAGTGGTACTTTGCTTCCTTAGCAACCAAATCGCCACCCTCTAGGAATGCTTTAAGGTTTGTGTTATTGGTAATATCGACACATCTCTTAAGTTTGTCGTCTTGTAGGGAAGCAATTCTATATAGAGGTTTTCGAGTAGTGCCCTTTTGATTGCATATAAAACACATTTCATCTTTCATTTTAATAAATGATGTGGAACAACGCATATTCCTTGGGTTTTTTTCATCTGGCTCTAATAAAGTCTGTGGACTGTTCTCATGTGAATCATTTGGCAAAGAGGATGAACGTTTGCGTTTCTTTGTTCTGGCTAGTTTTGTTCTGTTGAAGTTAAGTACACACTTTTTATGCCACTTTGCTTTATTTTTTTAATGTTCCTTCTATACCTTCACCCTCATTTAACTTTTGTACATCCAAACCATGGGGGCAATGCACCGAGATTCTGAAATTCTGTTAAATTTTCCGAAAGCGTCTTGTAGCCAGCACCAACAAGTGCTTTTTCAGTGTGTAAGGCTGGGCAAATATAGCCTTCATCACTAGATTCTTGACAAATGCAACATTTGGTCCAATCTATAACACGAAGCTCAAGTGGAGATTCAAAGTCAAAATTTGCCAGGCGCAGGCGCCTTAAAGTCATTTTGAGAATAATTCAATTCAGTCTAATCTGCAAAAATGAATGTTAAATGATTTATATGAATATAATTTTATATTCGAATGAAAACAAATGTAAGAGAAATCACACACAAAAAACAAAAACAAATAAAAAAACTAGACGAACACTAAAATAATTTTTTTTAATTACGAGAAAATTTTAAGGCTTAGAGAAAAGTAAATATGGTAAATTAATGTACTTAATAAGAGCTTTTAAATAAAAAAAGAAAAATTAAAATCGAACCATTAGGAGCTGAGATACAACCAATTCTAGGACTCCAAAATGGCGTCCATAAATAGCCGCCATTTTGGTGTCCTGCACGGATTTTAATGTGGCTCCCTATCTGAAAAGGTCTCTTATGACCTCATTTATGACCACAGAAAGTGGCATATTCCAATCAAAAAGTGCAGCTTTTTTTTATGTACCAGACGTACTACTTGTCCGTCTCTTACCAGAGCACCCCAGTCTTCGTGTGTTGGCTATCTCGCTCATACACTCCCATAACACGGTAACTACTCGTCAGAGGGTAATCTGGAATTAGTTCATCCAAGCGCTTAGCTCAGTAGGTACTATGTCTAACCCACGGGTCGGCAATTGGTCGATCTCACGGACATTTTCGGTCGATCACAAAAGGAAACATTAACTCCGTTAAAAGTCGATCTTTAAGTCCTATAAACTCACAAAATAAGATATCAAGAACTTTCAAATACAATTTGATTGTGAACAAAATAACCTCGATGGGCCATAATCGCTAATTCTATAAGAAAAGCAGATAGTTTAACACAAAAATATAATATATATTCTTCTAGAAATGGAGGGACACAAGCATTTGAGGATGTTTAAAACTAAGGATTATTATATAAGTTAAATGGACAAAAAAATATGTAAAAATACTAGAATGAAGAAACAATGGGTGATCGCATGAATTATGATAAATTTAGTGGATCGTGGCCTGAAGGAGGTTGCCTACCCTGGTCTAGCCCCTTATCTATGAAGATATTGTGTCTGACTTCTGAGCTAAGAGCTCCAATTTCAATTCTCGACACAGCTAAAAATGTATCACTGGTGAGTTATTGAGCTTCGTCTTTCACAGCATTTAATCAATATCTGGGAGTTGTGTCTTTTATATATTTAAGTTGTTTTTAAAGCTGTGTACTGATATAATCAATTAGCTTAGAAGGTGCATGCTATAAAAACACAAATGTTTTTTTAAATGAATAGGTAGGAAGCTATTTATAAATAATATTCAAGGAATACGATTAGGGGTCTGCGAGCTTGGGTATTTTTATTTGAGTCGAACTCGAGTCAAGTATTCCTAAAACCTCTCGAGTTTGAGTTGAGTTTGAATCTAAGTTATTCATAATTTTGAAATGTTTAGATTACATTTTTGTTTATTTTAAATGTAATATAGGTATCACATATTTAGTTTTTCAGATTTAAAAAATATACTATAACACGTGTTCTTAAAATATGAATGACACTCATTTTTATAAATATAAATTATTTTAGGAAAAAAGTTAATAAATGGAAATATCGGTTTTAATCTGTAAATAACATATAAAAAAACTCAATTCAAAAATAAGACCACTACAAAAAATTAAATGGCTTCAACACTCATGTCTTTAAAGACATTAAAATTACACTAACAATTATAAAAAATGAAATAAAATGAATAATTGCATGATGGCTTGTAAATGTACAATAAGATAGTGTTGAAACACTGCACTAATATCAGGCAAATTATATTGAAGGAAGTCAACCTTAAATGATAGGTTAGGCCAAGATATAAACAAACACACTTCTCTCTTCATTTCTTCAAACATTTTTACACTTACAATTTCTTCAAAACTTCCACAGTAGACCATTGTTTTGAGTTTTCAAAAATATTTATTTTTCATTAATATCTTCTAATATGAAAAATAAATATTTCCAAAAATTCAAAACAATGTGCAACTGTGAACATTTGAAAAATTGGGAAGTGTAAAAGTGTAAGAAGAAATAAAGTAGTGTGTTTGTTTATATCTAGGCCTAGCCTAACTATCCTTTCAGGTTGGCTTCCTTCAATATCACTTTACATTATTGTTGAGTGTTTCTACACTGTCTTGATAAAAAGTTAGTAAAATTGATGTTTTAATAAGCAAATATTTTCCCAAAATATGCTTCAGTAACTTAATTTACTAAGAAAACGTAAGAATCATAAACACTTAGAAATTTTAAGTGTTTTGTATTTTGTTTATTGTTCCTTAGTGTAATAGTTCATGATCACGTCTTCTGTTCCATTTCCATTCCTCTATGGGCAGTTGAACATACGTATTGTATGGGCTCTCGTTAGAAATTTTATTGAGTAATTTACTTCAATTCTATTTTTACTGCTCATATTTTAATATTAAAAATAATATGTCTAAAATAATATTTCTGGCAAACAATATTAAATAGTAAATGTTTTTTTAAATATAAATGTGCTAAGTTTAGTAAAATAGGTTGTAGCGTAAATCACAAGAACTGAAAACTAAAAACCTCTGGAGGGCCAGTGTTACGAACACGGACCAATAGACTGAATGGTGGAATGGGAATGGGTAGAGGCAACTCACCTTCACTTTATGTTGTCTGATTGGTATTGTCTTGGAGCAGTTTTTTTTACTCTTCTCTGAGATCTCGAACCACTCGGTAGTTGATTGAGCTGCATTTCTTAAGGCAAACAAAAAGAGCAGATTTTTTATCGGCAGTTCGTTGGTCAGCTCTCCGCGTGTTTTTCAACGCGTTGGGAGTTTATTTTAGCGACTGTCGCACACCCTACGGGGAACCCGCACCTACACTCAACTAAAACTCGGGACAGACTGCCGGAGCTAGTTTCTGTGGGGATACCTAACGGTGCCAACGAACCACAGTAGGGCGTAAATCGGGACCGGCTGCGAACCAATACCTCGTAGTCGGAGTCTGTCTCTGGGACACCAGAACAACATACAGAGCCCACCACCACTGCACAGAGGAGGGTATCTTAGCCCTTCCACACTGGCCATTAGCCTGCCCTTTTCAGGGCCGAGCGAAATGGCCGCCACAACAACATCAGGAACTGGACCAGTATTTCTCATGCCATGGACAAACAGAACAGCCAACTTCTCAAACTCCGAAACAAACATAGACACATCAGACATGGAGACCGACCACGACGGAAACGGCTCCTTCACACTCGTGGACAAACTGAGGAGAAAGAGGAAATGCAAGCACACTGACAACACACAAACAAAGAAAACAATCACAACGGTCGACAACAAGTACGAACCACTTAACACAGAAACTAAGACAAACAACGACGCACCTCCAGAAAAATCTGACGCAAACAAGGAGAGATTCCCAACGATCGTCACGGTAGGAATCCACAACTACAAAAAAATCACAGAGATAGCTAAAAACACAGAAACTACCACTGGGGTGAGCTACATAAAAGATGGACTAAAGATCCAGACCACCTCAGCACACGACTTCCAACTTATTCAAACCCTCCTGAAAGAATTAAATCAGGAATTCTACACCTACTCACTTCCCAGAGACA
>CABFOW010001514.1:53020-94166 GCA_902141385.1 Timema californicum
TATTATTATTATTATTAGCACCGCGTCTTACTACCCGTTCGGGTTATACGCACTTACGCTAATGTGTAATGGTAGGGTGATTGTGAGATGAAATGAAGGACCTACAGTTTAACGTGGAATCCGAACCACGGTGGAGGCCTGGCATTCCCCACATTCACAAGATGTCTTGTCAGAGGTGAAGGAAGGGTTTGGTAATCAGATAAATCTTTGCCGGGACCGAGGATCGAACCCCGGCCGCCAGCACAGAAGTCTGACACCTTACCCCTAGACCACCAGGTCACCTTTCTAGTATACTTATCAGTATACTGATCCTTTTACCTCTGTTAAATTAAAAAATTTGACCGCTCCTAAAAGTGTTGTTTTTATTCCCCACCCGCCTGACTTACCAAAGTCTCAATTAGAATTTTAACATGTTCATATTTATTTTTTATCTGCCCACTGAATATATCTCACTGAGAAGTAGTTCCTTACTATTAGTATTTGAGATTTAAACACCTCCAACCCCTTTTCTCTTAGAAATTTTAAAATTTAATATTTATTTGGTTATCCAAAGCTGTCTCTTTGCCTCTCCGCCAAATTTTAGTTTTCTACCTCATTTAAAAAGTTTGTTTACAATTGTTAGTTCTACAATTTCCCAGAACCCCATCATACTAATTCATACTAAATGTCTACTTGGTGGTACATGGGGTTACTTGGTGCTATATGGGGAAAGGGACTGTCAAAAAAAGGTAAGAAAACCACGTTACGCTGTTTTCGGATGATCCCTTGGACGCATTTTTATTATTTTACACTAATGGGGTAATTATAGTGAAGGTTGGACTTATAGGAAATGTATCGACATTTGCGTAGAGGAAGGGTGGGAAAGTATACAGGAAATCCACCCTCATTACACCCAACCGGAATTCTAGCTTTGATCTCCCCGTCAACTGTAATCCAGGCTATTTCAAGGTGACACATTAGACCAGGGAGTTTTAACATTTGAACTATTACAGTCTACCATTGGATTGCTCAATATGTTTCCATAACCACTTCGATAGATTGTCATCATTATCACCATCATCATCATCCCTATTAGGTACAGTAAATCTTCAAAAGATGCTAATAGCTAGGTTTTATTTTATATTACACACTCGCTTTGTTGGTTGGGGGATCCACCCCCAAATCCCCCAGTGAGTTTTTTTTTACAAGTGGATGTAAACTAATGTAATTCCTAAGCCGTTTTTTGATAAGTCTTACCATTTAGCCCCAAGAGACCTCCAAACAAAGGCCTGCACCGACTAAAGTTGCTCCCCTATTTTGATTTTTTTTCGAGGTTTTTTTTTTAACTTTTTTGAATTTTCCCGTCGGTTACAAGCTAGAAGCTATAAGTTTGCCAAATTTCAAGTTTCTAGCTCATATGGAAGTGGGTAAACATAATTTGTCAGTGGGTGAGTCAGCCGTGTGGCTTTATAGTAGTATAATATGACGAGCTGGGAACAGAACGGCTGAAAGGGAATTATAAGTATTTTATTATATTTATTTATATAAAAGCAGCAAATCAGAAATACTAAAGCTAGTAAAACTAGTTAGACTTTTGTTACTGTAAAAAGATGAAGTCTTGTACCCCAATATTTAGTCTTAAGCCATGTCAGCACCGAAGCGGGTATTTACAGGGTGGCTACAACACTTTTACTATAAATTTCCTTGATTTTTCCAGGTTTATCAGATGACATTTAAAAAATCTCCTGACACAAACTTTTGACAGTTTATCTTTGTAAGTGAGATTTTTTGTTTGATTTTTACATTGATCACATATTTTCAAAAACAATCCTAATGGCTATTAAACATCAACAAACTTAAAAGTTATTTTTACCGTACCATATTTAATGCTTAAGTTACTATTTTTGAACCCGCCTCGGTGGCGTAGTTAGCTAACACGCTAGTCGTGTTGAGCTAGACTGCCGAGGACGGGAAGAACTCTCCCTCCACGAAATTGCGGGTTCACTTCCTCTAAATTCATCCCTACCAATTCCTAACTCATTAGCGTAATTAGTACTTAAGCGTATAGCCCAAACGGGTAGTAACACGCAGTGCTAAATTTTTTTAAAAAACTCACATTTTTTTGGCCCTGTGTAAATGTGTTATAAAAATGCCTTTTTTTCCCTCTCATAATAAAACTGCCTTATCCAGATAATGCATTTTGTTTGAATTTTTAGGTGCAAATATAGTCACGTGTTTAAAATCCCTGACACTTTCTTATTTTGGATTAAATTCCCTGACATGTTCCTGATTTCCCTGACATCAATAAATTCCCTGACTTTTCCCGGTCTTCCCCTGTCTTTAGCCCACCTAGATTTACTAATAACTGACACGACTAAACTAAATCAAAATATTAAATGTCTTCATATATTATTATTATTATTATTAGCACCGCGTCTTACTACCCGTTCGGGTTATACGCACTTACGCTAATGTGTAATGGTAGGGTGATTGTGAGATGAAATGAAGGACCTACAGTTTAACGTGGAATCCGAACCACGGTGGAGACCTGGCATTCCTCACATTCACAATATGTCTTGTCAGAGGTGAAGGAAGGGTTTGGTAATCAGATAAATCTTTGCCGGGACCGAGGATTGAACCCCGGCCGCCAGCATAGAAGTCTGACACCTTACCCCTAGACCACCAGGTCACCGTCTTCATATAGATTCTCTCCAGATTCGAACCAGGGTGCCCTTCCTATAGATGTGTTCAACAACTTTTACCGGTTATATCACAGGGACTGGCGGTAAACAATCAACCAAGTGTAGTTGTGTTTGATTATTATGTGTTCCGTTAACAGTTTGTTTAGGTCTAAAACTCGGGTTATGCAGGGTTGTCCTCCTTGAATGGTTGCGTCATCAGAACCAAGGACAGGCCACAAATGGAAACAAGTTGTTTCGAGAACAGGCAGGCCACTGAACTATGTATGAGCTCAACACTAATTACTGACCTCTATCTGTTGCTATCTTCTCCCCTTCTTTTGGTTCCAGGTGCTGTATTTAAGGTAGGGTAGGCAAGGTAGGGATTGGGAGCTAAGGGCAATATTTTTGCAGTTTTTATGGTAAAGAACTTTTTCCGGCAAAATAAATAAAATATTTTTTTCAGTAGAAACTTAAGAGTCTGTCTACACAAAATAAGCTCAACATTTCTTGTAATGGGTGTGTAGGTGGCCTGGCGGTCTAGGGGTAGGGTATCAGACTTCTGTGATGGCGGCCGGGGTTCAATCCTCGGTCGCGGCAAAGATTTATCTGATTACCAAACCCTTCCTTCACCTCACCACCGTGGTTCGGATTCCACGTTAAACTGTAGGTCCTCCATTTAATCTCACAATCACCCTACCATTACACATTAGCGTAAAAGCGTATAACCCGAACGGGAAGTAAGACGTGGTGCCAATAATAATAATAATAATAATAATAATAACAACAACAACAATTGTAATGGGTGTCATGTAATTTGATGAAAATATTTTCTCTCCATTGAAAAAGTTTCTCGTCAAATGCTAATATGCTCATGATATATGTTCAAAAACTTTTGAGATTTATTAGATGTAAACAATTAAACTCCATGTTTTAACTAAATATATAGTTGATTTATTTTGTAAAAAAAAATCTTTGAAAACTAACAGTGACTTTTCTTACGTCCCCTTGCATCCCAGCGTCCACTTTACCCGCGTCAG
This sequence comes from Timema californicum, assembly GCA_902141385.1. Lineage (NCBI taxonomy): Eukaryota > Metazoa > Arthropoda > Insecta > Phasmatodea > Timematidae > Timema > Timema californicum. Next base: position 56,718 of record CABFOW010001514.1, read on the forward strand.
GGTACTCCCGCCCCTCCCCCTCCCCCATTGATATGGAATCACAATCTCGCAGTAATCTGAACTGCAGGTGACGGAGAGGGCTGGGTAACAGCTCTGTTCGGCTGTGCTGAGGTTTCCCCCCTCTAAACAGTTCCCCTTTCTCCTTCAAGGAAAATGTGGGTACGTTTCTTCTCTATCGTACCTAGCTTCTCCCTATCATATTAGCGTGGATATTTGGTTAGTCTAGACAAGTAGCAAGACGTAATGGACCATTACTTAACCAAGTAACGTATAGCATACAAACTACAATCTCATTTAGATAAGGGGTGACCTGGTGGTCTAGGGGTAAGGTGTCAGACTTCTGTGCTGGCGGCCGGGGTTCAATCCTCGGTCCCGGCAGAGATTTATCTGATTACCAAACCCATCCTTCACCTCTGACAAGACATCTTGTGAATGTGGGGAATGCCAGGCCTCCACCGTGGTTCGGATTCCACGTTAAACTGTAGGTCCTCCATTTCATCTCACAATCCTCCTACCATTACACATTAGCGTAAGTGCGTATAACCCGAACGGGTAGTAAGACGCGATGCTAATAATAATAATAATAATAATAATAATAATAATTTAGATGAGGAGGAACTTTATTGACAGCTATTAAAGGTAATAACAGTATTTTCATATATTTATATTCAAAGTCACGTGATCTGAAACCGCCATTTCTCATTGATAATATCTATATATTTGAAATAAGACTAATACTAAAGTAGAATAGTATCAATGTGTACTACAAGTATGCACGTATAGTATGCAGACTTATAACCACTTAGTAGATTCGGGTTGAATGGAGGATTGCTCGTATATCTCATTGTATTGAAAAATAGTTACTGTTTTAATGAGTTATTGGTCAACTACTCTTCTAGAAGACCTCGCTCCAATATAACTACATAGTAAACTTAGCATACAGGGCTTGGAGGCTGCAAATTTCAATTCTTGTGTGATTAAAGACAAAACTATTAAAATATAGGAATTATATTTAAAGGATGCTATATTTATATTTACCCTTTAAAAAAACAAATCCTTATAAAACTATAAATAAACTATAAAAAAGTGATAAATAATTATTTTAAACTGGTTAAAGAAAGAGGAAATGGTTATTTAAAATGAGAGACAATTAGAAATGTTTATTTCAAAGACAGTGAAGGAAGAAGAAGTGTGTTTGTCGTTATTGGAAAATTTTGTTATCTAATAAGAGAGATTTGAAGGGTGAAATTTAATATAATGTAGTAGCATTCTTATTGACAAATAATATAAAGACATGCTACTTTGGTGAACTCTCCCAATGTACCCGATCAGGGACTGAACGCTGTTCCCCGAATCAAACTCAAATATCTAACGCAAATCTGGTTGTGCCAATATTTAAAACCTCAATTCAAGATTGAAATTGTTGGTGTCAAATATTCATTAAAGACAGTTTAAAAGTGTGTAAATTTACTTGCATTTATTCATACGCCAAGGCATTCATCCACTATTTCTGGCAGATTGTGTTAATTTTGACATTTTTGAGATAAATAAAAATAATTTTTCTTAAATAACAATTTGAGTGCTTTTTTCTAAAGTTAAAAATATTCTGTATTGGCAGTCCGACTGAGTGTATTTGTCTCCTCCCCTTCAATGGCATCTCTCCCCCCCTCTCCTTCCCCACCCCGCTAATGACTCGTGATTGTTGTCCTTGGATCACGTGATATTCCCTACATACGTGCCAGCCTGAACGACTGCCTGCCTGTAGTTAGGGATATGGGTCAGTAGCTATCAGTGTTTACTGGACTAGGAGAGTTACCGTGTTTCTTTGCCAGTTCTTCACACATCATCTCCCCTGATACGCATGTAGCCTCTATCTATAGTACACCTCTATCCTTCATCTAGATTACACATCTAACTTCTAGATTTAGTACGCATCTAGCTTTAATATAAAGTATACATCTAATTTCTATCGATAGTACACATCTAGCCTCCATTTGTAGTACACATGTGGCCTCCTTATATAGTACACATCTATCCTTCATCTAGATTAAACATCTAACTTCTAGATTTAGTACGCATCTAGCTTTAATCTAGAGTATACATCTAACCTCTATCGATAGTACACATCTAGCCTCCATTTATAGTACACATCTAGCCTTCATCTAGATTACATATCTAACCTCTATCTATAGTACGCATGTAGCCTCCACACATCTAGCCTTCATATGTTCTAGAGTAGGCACCTATTGTTCATCTATAGTACACATAGTCTTTATCTTTAGTACACATCTAGCATCAATCTCTGTTTGGTTAAACATCTAGCCTCCATCTGAGGAAGACGGCAAATCATAAATAATCAGGATAACGCAAAATTTATTCTTACATTAAAATTAAAGTCTTAAGTGTTAAAATTAACCATAGCTCACAGAATAAGATTCTAAAGTATTAATTTTAAAAGTTTACGTTCAAACACAGGAAAACAGCTAGAATCCAAATGACAGAAAAATAGTCAAAAAGAGGCCAGAACATTGAAAATTGCTTAAAGAACCGCAAAAAGAAATTTTCTGAATACATCTTTGAAAGATTACGACGGAGGTAGAAATTATAAATTACTTACATTATTAAGTCGTAGATATGTCGTCTGTTGTGATTTGATGTTGAGCCAAGAAGTTGTTGATTACCCTTTCAGCTAAAACCATTTCTCTCGGCGTGGATATCAGAAGAGAGATCCACCTCTGTTAGAGTAGGTGAATTTGATCTTTGTGTTATAGGTCACAGTCGTGAGCCCTTATCCTCTTCTTTTCTTTTATGGTTAACCTACATGATTTATTGATACACAATCATTTTCCGTAAAAGAATATTATGTATTAGCACATTTTAGCACTCATGAGAGATGAAATTGAATATGAATTTGTGTACAAACATGAAAAATGGAAATGATTTCATGACTGTGTAAATGTTTTTTTAGAGGAGGGGAGTGTAACTTAGGTTTCAGAGGTAATGTCAAATTTAGAAAGTAAGGCTAGATAAATGAAGGATTGTTTGGATGGATTTGTTTTAATGGATTGGTTTAGACGATAGTGGTGTTGAGCATATGTGGGCTTATCTCAGATTTGGCCTCTTGAAAAAACGTTCTTCATCAGGGTTGTATCTTCCCATGTTTCTTATAATATTTTTTATTGTGTGTGGCTGCTTCTCCATAGAATTTATCTATTTATTTTATCTATCCCTACAGATCTCCATCAGCACTCTACTGTTTGTCATTTAATGGAGATCCACTACACTAGTTCTTATGTTCACACCAGTGATTGTTCCAAGGATATTATTTTGAACAGTATAATAAAGTGGATTTTGACTGCGTAGCTCCAAACAATACATCCGTATCGTAACATGGGCTGTACAACGCTTGTATAGAGTATAAGATTATTTTGTTGATTAAGTTCACGGCTTCTAAAGAGTCATGCAATTGGAAGACTCGTCTAAACGACTTTTTCGTTGTAAAATCAATGTGACAGTTCCATGTTAGCTTCTTGTCCAATATGGTTCCTAGATATTTAATTTTGTTTTACATTTAAACCTAAATTGGATACTGTAGAAGGCCTTCTGCAAGGTTTTGTTCTGCCTCTTGATACAATCATTACAGATGACTTGGCTGTATTTACTCTAATTCGACATTTTGTGTGAAGGTCTTCTAATTTAACAATGTTCCGCTGCATCGTTAAGCTCGAGTAATATATGTTCCTATGAATCGTGTATAATAATTGTTACATCAGCAAGAAGTCTCATCTTAATTTTCTCACTGGTAGGTACATCGGCTACAACATATATTGAGTACAGGTAAGGGACCAGACTAGATCTCTTGGTACTCCCGATCATATTGGATGATGTTTTGACTTTGCACCAATGATTTTCACTTTAAGCCCTCCACGTTGCAGGAAGCTATTTCCGATATTTATCACCCAGGTAGTAAAATTGAAATGTATAAGATTTTGTAGAAGGCCCGTGTGCCAGACCTTACAACTTTTCTCTCTCTCCAAGAAAATAGCTATCAGCTGATTTTTCTGGTGGTATATTTTGGTGGCTTCTTAGATTATATCAACTATGGGATGGATTTTTGAGTGTAGAGATCTAAATCCAAACTGTAACTCAGATATAATATGGTTTGAAATGATGATGTGATATAAGTTTTTCTAAATTTTATTTAAAGTACTGATATGACGGCGATTTTGAAGGAACCTTTTATCTTTTCCCTTTTGGCAAAGCTAGTACCGTGGCTTGTTTCTATGTGTTCAAGAAATGATAAAGCGTTGTCAATTCATTCAGAATGATTAGTAGGAGAGCTGCTGCGTTTGTTGGAAGATATTTCAACACCTCATTTGTAATCCGGTCATGGCCAGGTGCTTTATTTCTAGGGGGATTTCTGATAGTGCATTGTAGTTCTTCGGTAGTTATCTCCTCTATTTTGTCTCGTGTTGGTCAGTACAGAAAATTTTATAACGTCCTTGTTGAGTTTATTTTGAAGTCCTCGTCTTTTGGTTCAATATTGGGATTAAATTGGTTCGAGAGTGTCCTCGCAATGGCTTCCGCTTTACTCTCGCTGGCTCCATGAATGGCCGATTAGGCTTTTAAATTATTTCGTCACTTTCCATGTATATTTTAGTTATCTGTAGCTGCCACGGTCAAATACTTGTTTCAATTTGTTCTAAGAATTTGAATTAACTTTCTCCCATTCTTGTCCTTGTATAAACGTTGAGGCAGCTAGCCTAGAGATTTACTATGCAACGTCAAGCATGCAGCAGTAGCCGGCTTAGGATGCCACTCTAGCAGGTCAGGAAACTAACAACCTTAGAGTTTGAAATAAATATCAGAATTTATCATTATTCATATAATCTAAATTTTTAATCTACAAGTTGTTGAGAGATGTTCCTAATCGATTTACTTAAGGAGCATTCTTAACTATTCTTGTAAGCAAGGCTATTAAGACAATGTGAGTCTAAGACCAAACAAATCTTTTGTTCGGCAGTTTTTCAACTTTAGCACTAAACCGTTCTAATACATGTACTCGATATTTATGTTACTTAATAATTTCTCGTGGTTTTTGGAATATTGATCAACCCACTAAATAACGGTGCTTTATTAAATAATGCAAACAATCAATCCAATTAACTTAACGAAAGTAAATTCCACTTTGCACCATTGCACTGTTAGTTTTATGTAGACCGACAGTGGTAGCACAATGGTGGTGTATTCTACTCTACTGCGGCACATTACTTGAATAACGTAAATCTTGAATTACATAAAGTTACGGTTTTCAGGAATCTGGAATGGAATTCTATTATTGCAATTATCTGTACACTATTTGATGCGAAATCTAGAATAAAAACTGTAATTGAATTGAATTTTTTTAATGGGAAATGTGACCCTCTGGAATGTGAGGCCTGGGGCAACTGCCCCCTTTGCCACCCACCTTCTAGACGTGGTCCTGCTTTTAATATACACAAACAGTGGCACAGGAACGTTTTTATTTGGGGAAGGCGGGTAAATATAATCATGAGCTGTTATAGGGGATAACATTTATGGGATTTAAAAAAAAAGACCCAGAAAATATAATATTTAAAGATCCCACTGTGCAATTTTCTTATTTATTTTAGGCATGCCAAAGTTTAGAATTAATACACACAAAACAAATTAAGAAAAATTATATATGATGCGACTCAACCAAAAGTTACGAAACACTAAAAATTAAAGTTGGTTTCCAAACAACTTTGCCCTATATTTATTCGTTACTAGCTATAAAACCACAAACTAGTTTTGCAGTTTCAAGTTTATTGAGCCTCTCAGGGTATGCATTAAGCAGACACATATGATTTAGTCTTTGTTGCCTCATCGTGGAGTGAAATAAGTTTTTTATGCGTTCAAGCATCGAAAATCTTCTTTCTGCAGTTGCTGATAAAGCTGGTATCACTCTCTATCAGAGTCTTCAAAATCTCTTCAGTGTGCGCTCCAAACAAATTTTATTTTTATTTTGTTAACTTAGTGTGAACCCTGTATCTTGCCTCAACAAATCTTTACATCATATAAGTTTTATTATGTTATTTTGAGGCGGTAAAAGTTATACTTCGAAACCCCACTTTTGGAGGGGTAAAATTTACCCCTGTACCCCCTTCCCCTCAGTTCCTGCGTCATTGTACACAAAAAACACAAGAAAACACAAACGACACATATAGACTCTTACAATCTAATTTACACTCTAACACGGAAAAATATACCAAAACATAATCTCTATAGTGCCAATGATTGGGTTTCTTCATCCAGCTAATATTTACAAAAACAATAGCAATTATTGTATATAAATCTCCAGAGCTTCCAGTAGTGCCATCAAGGAGTGCTTCCTAAATTCACAAACTCCTATTGGAGTGGAGTTCGGTGTCTCACTCGGAAATGTTATTCTTGGTCGGTCACTACAGATGACACTGCAAATATTTGAGTTGTATAGTCTTTGAGTGAAATGCTTCTTCCAGGTTTTGAGGGTCTTAAAAATATTCCCAATTTGAATCATTGTACAACAAATACCAATGGGTCACATTACACAACTAGAAATTAAGCTGTTATTTTAAAACGTGCATTATGGCAGTATGAAAAAAAACACCTGTTTAAACGTTATTAAGGAAACTCTGACCAAAATAATACTCAACAAGAGCGAGAGGAAATAATTCACTGAACGATTTATTCTTCTTAGATAAACTGGGATCAAACTTTGATTTAGTCTTTAATCATATCCTCATTTGGGAATACTCTTTGTTTTTTCTGAGTTTCAAAGGTTCTTTTGAAAGAACTAATACCCGCCTCGGTGGCGTAGCTGGCTATTGCGCTAGTCGTTTTGAGCTCAACCGCTGAGGACGGGGAGATCGAGGTTCGAATCTCGGTCGGGTGAACTGGGGGTGGCTTTTCCTAAATGTTTTCCACTCTCTCTCCACGCAAATGTGGGTTCACTTCCTTTAATTCAACCTTCCCAATTCCCAATCCATTAGTGTAATTAGTACTTAAAGCGTATAATCCGAACGGGTAGTAAGACGCGGTGCTAAATAATAATAATAATAATAATAATAATAGAACTAATATGATAAAATCATCACTTTACCTTTCTTTCATATATTTACTATCTTTAAACACCTCTGAGAGAAAGTATTGTGATCGTCAAAATATTCAAATTCGAGATTTTGAAAAGACATCGACGTTTCATGACCCCCTGAAACAAAAAAATGTGTTTCCGTAATGCCTTTTATTTATCTGAACCTCGGGCTAGAGCCGAAACTATTTGACCGATTGGGCTAAAACTTGGTATCATGGCCTTTCATAAGGTCCTTCCAAGGTTTAACTATTCTTTTAAATTTGATATCCAACCCTAAATTTAAGGGTAGTTTACTAAATGGCAAAAAGACAAAAAATCAATTTTCTCAAAATCTGCTCAAACGATTTTGATTAAATCGCTAAACACTGTTTTTTATTATAAATTAGAGGGAAATTATCATTTTTTCATGAAAATGTCTTTGAAGGTACTTTACATTTTTTTATTTGAAAAATACTTTTATAAAATCTATAGTTTCCAAGTTATACTACATAAATCTATTTTTTTAGATTAAGGTCTTTGAAATATGAAATTGATTGTTATGTTCTTTGGTAGACAGATATGTTCCTCTTTCCTCAATGATCCTTTAACAGTGTTTTTTAGTTAATCCATGTTCTTTGGTGGAGTGTTTCTGCAACAATGTACATTATTTAGTTTTAAAAATCCTATAAGTTTTTAATTAATATATCTATTTTAAGCTAAAAGAGAGAGAAAATCTGTGAGGTGTGCCGTACCACTTAATTATATAGAAGTGCGCTGTATTTTTTAAATGTGAAATATATGTGTTATTAACTGTACTCTTGTATTTTATTTTATTAATATGTGGTTTTAAATTGAAGAGTTATTATTCACAAAATAAAATACAAACACCCTTTATTAATTAATCTATTTTGAAAAGCAGAGCTGGTCGGTTTTAGCACCAAACCTCGCCAATAATTGGACATTTAGCTAATCGCTAACCAGACACAATATAAGAATTAATCGCAAACCCACTTGAAATGATGCCAATGTTTAGTCCATAAGTCACTTCCTTTTTTTTTTTAAGGTCGCCGGTGAGAGTGGAGTATTCCCCGTTGACGATGCATGATCGCTCTACAGTCTAGAACCTCTCGCCTCAAGGGAAGTTTGGGTGAGAAGTCTAATTATAACGTCTGTTGGCAGCTCTGCCAACGTGTTGTTAAGATACACAGTGGGCCAGCCAGCAGCCAGAGAGCCATGCTGGCAGCACGTGGTACTCAGTACATTACCTCCTGCATCAGCTCTGCTACGCAGAAAGCGAATGATTCCCGCCAGCAACATCGTATACGTACAAACTTCAAAGGAAAATAAAAGTATTAGTTAAATTAATAAAGAATCTTATTATGGGTGTACGAAGTCCAGTTTTTCAATTCGAATCGAATATAAGAAATATTTTCTAAGATGAATTGAAGTTAGAAAACTTTATTTTAGTTGTTTTATGCTCGAAAAAAATGTATTGTGTTTATTTATATTACCTCATGCACTAACGGGAAATGTTTTATTGTACAATTGTTTGTAATATTTCGTGCTAATCTAACAAATCAAGTTGTTACTAACATAACATTCAACTCAGTTACTTCAATTTTTTTTCCACATGAATATTAGTTTTTAATGTACGAAACAGTTCATAATGACTAAATTTGAACATAAATTAAGTATCTCAACTGGGGTGACCTGGCGGTCTAGGGGTAAGGTGTCAGACTTCTATGCTGGCGGACGGGGTTCAATCCTCGGTCCCGGCACAGATTTTTCTGATTACCAAACCCTTCCTTCACCTCTGACAAGACATCTTGTGAATGTGGGGAATGCCAGGCCTCCACCGTGGTTCGGATTCCACGTTAAACTGTAGGTCCTTCATTTCATCTCACAATCACCCTACCATTACACATTAGCATAAGTGCGTACAACCCGAACGGTTAGTAAGACGCGGTGCTAATAATAATAATATTTCAACTGTCAATATTTTTATTGATGAAGCTTCGAAATCATCATTTGTTTCGAAGTGAAGTCGAAGCTAAATTGAAGTTTTGAAACTTTGCATACCCCTACATCCTATAATTCTCATAAGCTAAGTTTATTAACTAATTTATTAAATAAAATAATACAGTAATATTTATTTATTTAATCTATAAAAATATGCCTAATTGAGTATATGTATATAATTAAATATATTGTAATTGGGCTTATCATAAAGCATCGCTGTTTAACTCACTCAAACCAGCATTAGTGGGTCTGGTTTGCATATCACTGGGAGGTCGGGGTTCAAATCTAGGCAGTGTAGTAGGATGATACGGGGAGAAGGGCGGGAGAGATATTCTTGAAAGGTCTAAGAAATAGTTCCTTCTAGTGTGAGACTAATAACTACCACCAAGCCCTTCTGGGCGGCAATCATCATTATATCACCACATTGTCATCACTGGAAAATACTGGGCTTGAACTAGTAACTTTCACAAATAATAAACATTTTAGTTAAACAGGTTTTGATTATAAATTATATAATTGAGTATACTGCTGTGAATGTCCATTGCGATTTTAATTAAGTACTTTTTTAATATCCTGTATATAATTTGATAAGCCCGTTTCCGGTTATAAAAGTTACGAGGAAATGGCTTAACATATTTTGACAAACGAACTTTTATTTTAAAGGTTAGGTGCCCAGAATGCCAGTAAAAATAATAGTTTCCAACGAAAATCAAATTTTCCCAGAATATTTTCAGATTTTTATTATAAGTTGTATGGTGCAATAAATATAAAAATTATGGCAAAAATGTATGTTTACTAAACAAACCAATGATGGTAATATAGAAATATATAATTTTGTTAAGATTGATACTTTTCCTTTTTAATTTCTTTATATTTTACCTCTGATCACAAAATGGCCATTGTAATAGCTGGTCCTAACAAATGTAAACCCCTATTACCTAATTTTTTTTTTAAACTGAGGAAATTAATTTCTTAAACTGGGGAAACATTTATTATTATTGGAATGTTATCATTAATTACCATTTAAATCAACAATATTGACTTTATCTCGCAAATTAAAATAATAAGTTGTCAATTTCAAGAACATATTTTCTTACGTTTTGTTTCGCGCATGAAACGATACAATAATTGTCTAAATAAGTTTTTTTATATTTTATAATTTTAAAAATTGATAAAATGATCTTGGAATGTGTTAAGATAACCATTTTAATTGTTTAAAAGTATGGAGTTTTTTGTTCACCTTTTCAAATAATTATTCAATACAAAATATAAGTTCAAACATGTTTCCATGCTACCGCTACATTTTGTGTGGATAATATTTCAAAGTAATGTTCTGTGTTTTCTATCTATCTTCTCTCTTTCACACATACACAAACACTCTTTCACTATCACTCTTATTCTCTCACGCACACTCTAGCTTTCTCACGCACACTCTAGCTCTCTGACGCACACTCTAGCTCTCTGACGCATACTCTAGCTCTCTCACGTACACTCTAGCTCTCTCACGCACACTCTAGCTCTCTCCCTCACACTCTAGCACTCTCACGTACACTCTAGCTCTCTCACGTACACTCTAGCTCTCTCACGCACACTCTAGCACTCTCACGCACACTCTAGCACTCTCACGTACACTCTAGCTCTCTCACGCACAATCTAGCTCTCTCAAGCACACTCCAGCTCTCTCACGCACAATTTAGCTCTCTCACGCACAATCTAACTCTCTCAAGCACACTCCAGCTCTCTCACGCACAATTTAGCTCTCTCACGCACACTCATTCTCTCACACTCACTTTCTAACTTTAATAATCTCAATCTCACACTCTCTCACACAGAACCCTCGGGGGAGCCTTAAGAAAGCCCCAGATACCAAGTTTCAGCCCAATCGGTAAAATGGTTTCGGCTCTAGTCCAAAATACAAACACACACACACACAGACTGTATTGCAAGAAAACACTTTTTCAGTTTCAGGGGGTCACGAAACGTCGACCTCCTTCAAAATCTCAAATTAGATTTTTTTTATGATCACAATACCTTCTCAATCAAAGTGGTCACGAGAAAGTAAAAAATAGTTGACAGTTTTGTTTGTTGGGTTCTACAATCTACATTAATTTTACAGTTATGTAGACAGTCAAAATACTGGTCAAGGTTCTCAAAAAACATTTGTTTTACAGCTAATTATGAAAAGTTCACGATCATTTTTCAACACAATGAAAAACTCAAAATAGTTGGCACAAGAATGGTTAAAGAGGCAGAGGAGGGGAAGGGAGTCTGGGAGTGGTAGGAGAGATGTAGGGAGGTGAAGGGTATGCAAATTAACAGTTTCGTGAATAGCTAAAACAACAAAAATAAGTAGCTTCATAAACCAAGAGAATAGTTTGTCAAATACAGTAGTCTATTTTGTAATGTGTAATATACATTGGAGTCGGTTTCGTAATGTGTAATATACAATAGAGTATGTTTTGTAATGTGTAATATTCAGTAGAGAATGTTTTGTAATGTGTAATATAGAGTGGAGTAGGTTTTGTAATGTGTAATATACAGTAGAGTATGCTTTGTAGTGTATAATAAATAATAGAATATGTTTTGTAATGTGTAATATACAGTATAGAATATTTGTAATGTGTAATATACAGTAGAGAATGTTTTGTAATGTGTAATATACAGTATATAATATTTGTAATGTGTAATATACAGTAGAGAAGTTTTGTAATGTGTAATATACAGTAGAGAATATTTGTAATGTGTAATATACAGTAGAGAATGGTTTGTAATGTGTAATATACAGTAGAGAATTCTTTGTAGTCTTAATACACAACAATGCTTCGATAGCTCGAGTTGAACGAGACAAGAAACGTCTCGAATTACACGAAACGGCCGGAGCAAATGAAAGTACGTGAATGTTTTTTAAGTGTAAAAAGTACCTAATATATATTTAAAAACAGTAAGATTCGGATAGTTCTACATTGGTTAATTTGAAAAATTGGTTAGTTATAACCCAACAAGATTCCTCATCAAATTTATATTTGAATCAATGGTTAAAATTAACATTTAATTTGAATTTTAGAAGGAATATTTCACTAGTTCGAACCTTGTTAATTGTTAATTTCTTTCGAGTTTGTACTTATTTCAAATTTAGTTTAATGATCTTCACCAAACCACCCCTCATACCGAGTGTGTCGAATATATTTAGAGTTAGTCTAGTGACACAAAAGTAAATAAGAAGGCGGGGAATTATGCACTGGCGTCGAATGAGTTTCCTAATATAGGGGGTGTGTTGGCTCGGCTTCCATCAATTTTGATTTTTAAGTCTAGAATTTTTTTATGCTAGTTTTTCCAAATTTTTATGTTTGTTTTTTAATTTTAATTTTTGTTTTTATACGTGTAAGATTATAATATGTTACATGTTTTGAGGTTATTGACCTATTGCGTACCAGCTACATAAATACTCATAAATATGGTTAATTCGAATTTTTTTTAGATTACCCATTGTATCGCACCAAGGCCTATGATACCAGACAGTTTAGTGTAGTACTATGTCGAGTCTACACTACCGCCGCGGCCGCAGTTTTTGATGGATTATAGCCAAGTTTTTTTTGTTTATCATATTGTAGCATACCAATTAAGTGTGGCGACACTAAAATCCCCATATTTTATTGCCTTGAGCTAGCAAACATATTTTAAATCAAGTTTATTGCGATTTCTTCTATTTTTGCAAGGATTTTTCAATATATTTCTATTTTTTCGATACTCGATATTATTTTTAACTACCCACTCAATACTCGATACCCCCGGTGGTATCGAGGTATCGTGAATAGTATCGACCCATCCTTAATTATTAAAATTTGAAAAATAAACTATCAATAGTTTTCTGTATTTCTATTTGCTAACGTTGTTTCGCTAAAACTGTCGAAACTTCTGTTTGGTACCTACTTTGTACCATTTTAATGCTATATTACAAATGTTTCTTTCTTGCTAGGTTTTCTCTACTGTTCTAATTTGAATCTCGTTATACCAACGTCTCTTATAACGTAGATCCTGATACACCCCGGGTATTTATTCATCCCCGAATAATTGGTGTGTCACATATTATGGAGGTAAGGGATTTGTAAATGTAATTAGAAGAGTAGTTAGTCGATGTTCCAACGGATCAGAAAGCACTAAAAGGCTTAAAGACCATGATTGGATGCCAAGAGGCACAGGAGATTTTGAGAAAGTAAAGGCTATGTAGGTAGTTTCGTTCGCTAAAAAATTATTACATTCCAAAACATGGACTTGAATTAAAAAATAACACAAATAAGGGATTAAATAGTTTTTTTTAATTATTACTGTGGTGACTTATTGTATTAAGTGAAAATGCAAGAGATTTTCGAAAACTGTCTGTACAAAAAAGGAAAATAGATTATGGCAGGCCCTCGTATCCCACTTTGACGTGTGTGAGAGCAGACTCTACTACTGATCTCTTCACATGTGCAACTAAGCTAGATTAGGCTGGAGTAAGACGTGTGCGTCAGGCCGAGCAAGGCCTATGTATTTTAAGATGCGTGAAAGTAAGTAATAAATGAAAGTACGATTCTATGAGAGTAGGGCAGGGCAGACCTGGCAGACAGGGAAAGCCACCAGGACCACCCACTGAGTGGAAGTTAGAGCAGGATAAATAATAATAATAGTAATAATATTTAGCACCGCATCTTACTACCCGTTCGGGTTATACGCTTTAAGTACTAATTACTCTAATGGATTAGGACTTGGGAAGGTTGAATTAGAGGAAGTGAACCCGCATTTGCGTGGAGGGAGAGTGGAAAACCATTTAGGAACCCTCCCTCCCCCCAGTTCACCCGACCGAGATTCGAACCTCGATCTCCCCGTCCTCAGCAGTCGAGCTTCAACACGACACGCGCGTTTGCCAACTACACCATAGAGGCGGGCAGCAGGATAAAGATCCTGGGACTAAATCGAGGGTAATCAGCGATGGTATCGTGCAGGGTGCATGCACAAGTTAGCATGGTCTGACACGTATTCCCATTGGCGTAGGATATTACTGGAAATGTCAAGGATATAATAGTATAATAGTACTACTGGGTCTCATGTGTCCTAACCGAAACGAGCTAGTTTAGTTGGGGTGGATAGCTTGGGTCACCAAATGAAAGAGCTACAAGTAGACCCCCCTACCCGCCATTAGGTGCCTCAATTACTAGTGTGTCTTTATTATTGACAACTCGCTATGAATGTATATGTTACCAGATTTAAATTTTGAAATATTTATAATAACTAAGTCTATAGGTGTAATGATGGATGCTGGTGAATATGATGGTGATGGTGAACTTGAAGGTCAATGTGTAGTTTTCAAAATATATGGCAATTCTTGGGTTCTTATTCCTGTGGCTTCTGTTCACCTGAAATAATACACACAGTATGAAGGTCCCAGGGCCACGTCTAGGGGGAGGCAAAGGGGCAATTACCCCAGGCCTCACATTCCAGGGGGCCACATTTACCCCCAAAATTATTAAATTCAATTACAGCTACTATTCTTAATTTCGCATCAAATAGTGTTTAACAGCAAATTAACAGCAATAAGTATTCGCTTAGTGATGGATCCCATTCCAGATTCCTGAAAATCCTAACTTTTTGTAATTTAAGATTTACGTTATTCGAGTAATGTGCTGCAGTAGAGTAGAATACACCACCATTGTGCTACCACTGTCGGTCTAAAGAAAACTAACATTGCAAGGGTGCAAAGAGGAATTTACTTTCGTTAACTTAATTTGTTTGCATTTAATAAATTACAACCAAGGAATTGGTTGATCAATATTCATTAAACATGAGAAATGATTAATTAACATAAGTTCTGGGTATGTATCAATATGTTATAACGGCTAAATGCTAAAACTGAAAAACTGCTGTACAAAGGAGGGCTTCCGATTTTTTTGCCCCAGGCTTCACATTTTCTTAAAACGACCCTGGTAGGCCTTACCTAAATACAATAACTATACTCAAGTTGTTTCATCGGTCACTTTCCCTGTAACTTGTTTGTGTTCGTGGTCGCTAGGTTTATCGTGCCCGGTAGTATAATATTAGAAGAGTTTATATATAGACCTAATCTATTAGATAATCACTATTTAAAAAATAATGTATTCATCGGTTATAGCCCGGTTGTCTTATAACACGGGTCGGATTCCTACCACACCCTCATGTTATAACAGGGGAGCGACCCGCTTCGGTGGTCGCATGGTTTAAAGCGCTACTTGCGCAGTATAATATACTGCCGATGACTAGGAGATCGAGGTTCGAATCTCGGTAGGGTGAAGGTGGTTTTCCAAACTGGTTTTCCCCTCTCCTTCCAAGCAAACGTGGGTACACTTACTCTAAATATAATTTTCCTTATCCCTAACCCATTAGCGTAATTAGCACATAAATGTATAACCCAAATGGGTAGTAAGACGCAATGCTAAAAGTAAAAATAAATAAAACAGGTGAACGGTGCATTTTGAAGACGGCGCACCTCCACAAAAACAGGGCGGGGGGTACACCAATTATAGAGAGGCCAAGGAATCACCCACTAGGACCAGTTTTCACGGCCACAGAGCGAGGAATCTTGGTGGTTGGCGCCTTTTCGTCCGACAAGGCCTAGTTTTGACCGTGTGTTCTGACGAGATCAGTGCTGGGATTGCATCATCTAACCGAGGGTTCACAACACGCGGACAGAATACCACTATTGCATGACAAATCACAGGACAGTAAGATAGTTAACTGATAGAAGCTGGAATCACAATATTTAGTATATTTTATTTTCTCCTCAAACCTCCTCCCTCCTCCACAAAAAAATAAATATATTTCATAATATTTGTTATAAGACAGTATTCATCTGGTATACAATGTAGGGCTATACGCTGAGATTTTAGTAGAGATCAATATGTCCTCAGTGGCGGCTTGCTGCCTAGAAGTAGGTAAAAGAGCTTGGTTAGGGGACAAGAGCACCTAGAGCTTACTACATATATACATAGAGTCATCAAATAGTGAATTGAAGACGAGTGTGAGATAATTTTATAGCACATACTATGGTGACCTGGCGGTATAGGGGTAAGGTGTCAGACTTCTGTGCTGGGGGTCTGGGGTTCAATCCTCGGTCCCGGCACAGATTTATCTGATTACCAAACCCTTCCTTCACCTCTGACAAGACATCTATTAATCACAACTTGTGAATATGTGGAATGCCAGGCCTCCACCGTGGTTTGGATTCCACGTTAAACTGTAGGCCATCCATTTAATCTCACAATCACCCTACCATTACACACTAGCGTAAGTGCGTATAGCCCGAACGGGTAGTAAGACGTGGTGCTAATAATAATAATAATATTGCAAATACTAAATTCAAACAAACTATGGCAACGAAGATGAAAATTTGTTTGTGAGATTTTCAAATAGTTGTATCTCAGTAGACAGGGATGTATAACGTGACCAGACGTCCCGCTGTCTCCAAGATTTTCCATGGGACGCACATTTTGTGAACTAAGTAAATTAATAAAAACTTTGTTATGACTTGTTTAGACGCTCAGTGCTAAATATCCGTTCATAAAACTTAAAAGTGAAGCGAACAGTAGTGATGTCGTGTGTGAAAAATGTCGTACTGAGTTTAATGTTGTGCACGGAGGTTCCTGTGATGTGGACAAACATTTAAAATCTCATCGGCACGTAGCTTCAGACCAGGCTGCTTGTTCTAGTAAATCTATTTCTTTGTTTTTCAAAATTATTAAGCCATCCAAGAAAGATTTCGAAGTTTTTGCTGCCGAAGGTGTCTGGGCCTATCACTCTGTACGAGAAAATCACAGCTTTCATTCCAATGATTGTGCTTCTAAAGTAACAAGTACGTGCTTTGAACCAAAGTTTCGTTGTGCCAGAACAAAATCGCGAGCCATTGTATCTCAAGTATTTGCACCATTGGCTGAATCAAAACTTAAAAGGGGGTTGAAATTTTTAAATTGTGTTTCCTTAATGACAGACGCATCTAACCACGGGTCCCAAAAAATATCACCCGTGTTGGTGAGATATTTTGATAAGTTTGATGCGGTGAAAGTAAAAATATTGGACTTACAGTCTCAGCACGGGGAAACTTCCGAAATTATTGTCAGTTATTTAAAGGACTTGTTGCAAAAGCATAACCTAACAGACGAAATAGTTTCTTTCAGTTGGGATAACACAAACTGTATGTTTGGTGGTGCAGGAAGAAAAGGAACAGAGAATATTTATCGAAAACTGGAAACTTTTTTTGCAAAGAGATATTGTGGGGTATCGAATGTGCTCCACACATTATACACAACGCTATATTAAGTGTGTATGATTGTTTGCCAGTAGATGTAGAAGTCGTGGTTGTGAAAATATATTCACACTTCTATATCTACACAGTAAGGGTGGAAAAATTTAAAGAAATTTGTGACACCATCGATATTGTGTACCAGAAAATGTTGGGGTACAGCAAAATCCGATGGTTGGCGCTAATGCCTGCCATGGAAAGAATTTTAAAATTGTATTTGCCACTTAAGGAATACTTTATGGGTCAACCTAAATGTCCCGTGCTTTTGAAAACATTCTTTGAAGATGAACACTCAGTAATGTGGTTATATTTCATACACAGCCAATCAGCTACCTTCCAAAACTCAGTTTTAAAAGTGTAAACTGTAAGGTCGGAATGTTTCTGCCATCGAGGTTACTACAGAGATAAAAACAATGAAAGAGGACCTTCAAAATAAGATTAATTTTAGATTTATTCCTCATGTACTGCGCAACTTAATGAAAAACAACTGTTCAAGACCTGAAAAAAGGATTTGATCAAGAATATTGTAACATTTTATGAGACATCATTACAATATTTAGAGCAGTGGACAACGCTCCTCGAAGAATTGAAAATGTTTGAATGGGCAACTCAGAAAAAAACTCCACAATGGTCTGATGTTAAACTGGCCATAAACTAGACTACCTTATTGATTAAAAAAAAAACCACTTCGACGCGTCTTCTGATACAAAACTTTTTGATTAAATGACTTTTGTAAATAAATACACTGAGAGCCATATTTAAGGGTGGAATGATAACATATATAATCTGATAAACGGTGTATTGAGCTGCTTAAACATTTGAGAGAAAACTCCATAAATCATCAGCACATCAATAAAATCGCAGAATATGAACTAGCACTGCCAGGAAGTAATGCAACCATTGAGAGAGTTTTTCCTTCAATGACAAAAGTGTGGGCATCGGAGAAGAGCCAACTTTGGGTGAGCGTTTTAAGGTCAATATTAGTGACAAAAATTAATGTTGACTTATGTTGCCAGGATTTTTATTCGATGTTGTGGTCCTCACCAGCACTGTTGAACAAATAATTTCAAATACAAAGTATGAGTATGATGACTGAGTCTGTATGAAACATAGAAATATACACTTAGAATTTAGATGCTAAAATTTACTGAGTAAATAAATATAATGGGTTTTCTTTTATATCTACTTTTATGTTTTTTAGAGGTTTGTTTAAATAACAACAGCAAAATAATTGTAAAAATAAACAAATAGATTAACTGTCCATACGTTTTCAATCACAGCTCCCAGCCCCATAAAAAAGTTTAGGCTTACGTTGTCTTTGCTTTCTACTTCTTTTAAAGAAATTATCACAAAACAGCAACGTCCGAACTCAGCTAAATGAGGAACTTTTAACTTATATCTTATTTTCAAGAGTCAAGGATGGTCTTAAAATACGATTTTTCGTGCTTAAAATGTTTTTAAAATCTGGGGAGTAGGCTTTCTCAACCCCGCCGGAGAGGTCTTACATACCCCCTGATATAAACATGTCCCGCTTTAGGGCAGAACAAATCTGGTCACGTTAGGGATGTATTATAATATCCAAGTATTAACTTATAAATGTCCATAGCAGACCCGAAGTGACAGTTTCAACCACAGAGCGCTGTAATCATTACACGAGTGTGAGAAGTGTGTTGCTTCATTGTAACTCATCTGATATCGTTTCTAGTTGTATAGTCACTTAAGAGAAGTTAAAGTGATGTGTGAACTTCAAAATTTGAGATTGCTTTATTGCAATCGTTTTGTTTAAATAGCTGGCTTTTTTTAACCAGAAAAACGTAATTGAAAACTTTCCAAAACGCAATATTTTCCATCTTACGTTTCCAGCATTAATCCCTATTTTTCTGTGAGGTTACAACTCAGTAACTAAAGTCAGTTCACCATTATTTGTTGAAACTAATTTGAGATTTTCTAGAAGTGTCAAAATGCAAATATCTCACTGGCCCTGTCGATTTGTTCTTATGAACATTAATCGAACGTTAACAACGAAAACGTTATTCCATATTTTTTAATTAGCACATTCAACATCAAGGTTGCTTAAGGATTAATCTAAGGGGTGGGAATTGGGAAGGTACCAGTAACTTATATAAAATGCACCCGTACTCGCGTAAAGAGGGGATGAAACAACCACAATGACAAATAACATTGGGAGTACAATTCCTAGTGTACCTGAGTAGATTCGAAGCTTGACCTCCATCACCAGTTACACAATTTATTGCGAACCAGACGCATTAAAAGGTGTGAACACATAGAGTTATTGTGGATTCCCAAGTTCGCCTAAAAACAAGGGCATGACAGAAATGTGGCCACGTGATGAGTTCTAATCCAATCACAAGATTTCCGCTTCATCGGCACGAGCTGTCCTGATAAATTTCAACTCATCTCTACTTTGTCCGCTCTGCCTGAGATCTTCGTCACGGGAGAACCAATCAAATCTCAAATTAGTGCGCATGCGCATTACAGCCAAAAGAGAGCAGACAGCTTCGTTTCCCGCTGTGAGGATATTTGAAGTAACCCGTTAATGTAAAGCGTGTTTATTGATGTAATGGATTGTACTACGACATGGAGTTATAATTTGAAAACATTCCTCGAGAAAATGATCTAAAATATATGTCTAGATACTAGATAATAAAATATGTTGATAGTCAGCTGTTTTAAATTTGAATTTCAATTCATCATGGGTCAACATACAGGGTGTGAATTGATGCACCACTCAAACAGTTTGATTTTAAAAACCTTTTTAAAATTGTACACAGAGATTATTATTATCATAAGAACAATATGATTGTGTGTGAGAATATTACAGACTTACACCTCCACATATGGGCACACAGACTCAAGCTCATATAGTATGAGTTTGCCATTAAAGGAGTGCTCAGGGTTTGAATCCAAGATTAGTGAAATTGGTGTGGGGTTTGTTTTTAATGGTTTCCCATTTTTCCTTGTCACAGATGCTATAAATTTCTACATTTCTCACCCTTATCCTATTAGTGTAATTAAATTTATGGTAAATATTATATAGGCCTCCAAGGGCCGATCCAGATCATTTTTATAGGGGGTTGTAATGTATTGATTTGGATTAATCTAAATTATGTAAAAAGTCATGAATGAAGGTAAATTTTATTTAAAGTAATATAGGTAGAGTATCCTTTTAAGATTCATCCATGAAGAAACACGCGATTCTCAGAAAATATGTGAAAAGGACTTCACCCTAAAATATATATTTTATAACATCTTTCTTGTTAAAATATCTACTGCGTTGTTTCTTGTGAAAAGAAACAATTTCATAGTATTTGGCAAAATACTTCATTTCTCTATACCAATAAGAAGCTAGCCTTCACAAAATCTGTCGCTAGGACTCTTTCCATTAGTTGGATTTTCCACTGTTGAAAAGGGGAGAGAAAGGCAAGGGGTATGTCATATATAAACTATTGTGCGTATGTTTAAGGCGTTGTGTGTGTTTTGTGTGTGTGTGTGAAAAAGTGTAAGTGAGGCTGTGAGGATGATCTCGCTCACAGTCCAACACATTATAACAAAATAAATCACATCAGTATCACAAGTATGCAGTAATATAAAATCTTTTAATTGAAATATGTACAAGCAATACAATTGACGCCCAAAAGTGAGGTGCAATAAACCGATATCACTACAATTGACGCCCAAAGCGCGGCGCATTTATTCCATATCACTACAGGGTCATAGTTTTAAATAACATAGTTACTTACAATGTAGATTTCTGTTTGAAGCCATTTAATAGTTTCTCATTCATATTTGATCTTATATATGTTTTAAACCGTGATCATCCTCTC
This sequence comes from Timema californicum, assembly GCA_902141385.1. Taxonomy (NCBI): domain Eukaryota; kingdom Metazoa; phylum Arthropoda; class Insecta; order Phasmatodea; family Timematidae; genus Timema; species Timema californicum. The sequence continues at coordinate 78,001 of CABFOW010001514.1, forward strand.
CAATTTTTCTTAAATCAGATAGTTTTTATAAACTAATTGGAGTGACCCTCCTTCAGCAATTTTCTGAAAAAAAGGTCCATTCTGGAAGCTAATAGTAGTCCCCGCTTTGTTTTTTTAATTAGATGCTTTTATAAGACATTTAAAGTGTTCCTCACCTAGAAATTTTTGAAATTTGGATACCCCTATAAGCTATTTATATTGGTACCTTTATTATTATTATTATTATTATTATTATTATTATTATTAGCACCGCGTTTTACTACCCATTCGGGTTATACGCACTTACGCTAATGTTTAATGGTAGGGTGATTGTGAGATGAAATGAAGGACCTACAGTTTAACGTGGAATCCGAACCATGGTGGAGGCCTGGCATTCCCCACATTCACAAGACGTCTTGTCAGAGGTGAAGGAAGGGTTTGGTAATCAGATAAATCTGTGCCGGGACCGAGGATTGAACTCCGGCCGCCAGCACAGAAGTCTGATACCTTACCCCTAGACCACCAGGTCACCGGTACCTTTATTGTTTTACGATAGTTATATACCTCTATAAGATAATCTCTTAAGTATTCTTCTACCGACAACATTTTGAAAACAGAATTATTTCAGAAACTAGGCTATTTGGGGTGGTCCTCGCCTGAAAATTCTTCAAAATAACATGCAGTTAGAAGCTATTTAGAGTTGTTTTTCACTAGATATTTTTGAAATTTGGATGACCTTGGAAACTATTTAGAAATTTCCTCCTCTGACTTTTTCTGACAGATGCCTCAAGTCTATTAGTTATTTGATACGATCTTTTCCGGCGAATTTTTGACAATAGACTGCATTTAGAAGTCATTTTGAGTTTGATTTAAGGCCATGTTTCAGCTTCATATTCGATAATGTCGTAGGATTTGAAATATATCTTGGAGGGAATTTATTCCAGGGGAACAGAGTCCCCCATAGTTCCGCCGCTCCTGCTGTCTACACATACTCTATATTCGGTATTGCTGTCTACACATCCTCTATATTAGGTATTCGTAGATTGACTGCTCTCAGGCGTTTATTTGTCTTCTTCGATGTGTGGTAGTCTACCGTCTCTACGCGTAACAATGTTCGTTACTCGCTATGCACGACAAATTTTCGTACATGAAAACGAATTTTTTTTTTCTGCACTTGCGTGAGTCATATCGAACATTGAATGAACGTGGACGAATCACGAACGTGTGTCTGAGCGTAAAAAGATAAATAAAAAATAATAATTGTATAGTTTATCTGTGTTTTGTTTTATTTTATTTCTAAAATTTCTAAATTTCTAAAATTTTAACTTTCATTTTGTTTTTTGTATTATTCTTCTAACTTTTGCAAGGGTGTCAACTGACCGTTTAGCTCCCCCCCCCCTTCCCACCTTACCGAATCAGCGCCTGTAAACCTTTATGCGTGTATGTGTGCCGACACCTTAGCTGAGTCGATAGAAAGTCTGTCCAATGAGCTGAGAGACCCCAGTTTTATTCCCAGCACGGCTGAAAAATGTTTTTCAAAAAATATTGGGGTTTCCCTTTTCACAGCAATAAAATAATATCCTATTAACTATGTGTTGTGACGCGTCTAAAGTGTGTTTGTAAGTTGTTTTATAGTACAATAAGTTGGTTGAGAAAATGCTCATTTAATAACCCTAAAAATTACCGTAATTCCTCAAATAGTTTCCACGCAGTCCTCGATGTAGAGATTTCTCTCAGTCCTATTCACGTTCTCTCTGTGGAAGCCAATGATAGTTCTCTAATCACCCCCGCCATACGAGGAGAAATTAAAAACCTACGCACACGCTTATATTATTCTTTACTCTGATTTTGTGAGGAAGCTAGTTACAAAAGTTAGTAAAACAATTGCATTATATTCATACATCAAGTCATGTTGCCGCTGTAGCTTTTGATGTATATTATCGACACCTATAAAATAACATAAATATTATAGTTAAATGCTACCAATGTTGACTTCAAAGAAATATGTTTGTATTTTATCAAATATTTTTCCTACCAAAATCAGGGTATACGAACTCATTTCATATTAATCAAAGGAATAACAACTAGATATTGCATCGTTATTAAATAACATTTTAAAAAACATTCTAAAAGAATAGTTGAAAGTAAGGAGTAGTTATAATGAAAGTTAAAACTTAGATAAATTGATCTAAAAAGTTATAAAATTAATTTATAAATTAAGTAGTTAATAAAGGGGTTAATGTATCACGTTAAATTGACAAGAACTAAAATGTACAATTTAAATAAAATTTTCATGGAGAAACATAGTGTATGATATGAACAATTATATAAAATTATAATGCATCATCAACTAGAAATATCATGCTCAAACGAGTTGATGAATAGTCTTAAAACATAAGTTGACTCATTAAAATATTAATACAAAAATATAATATACAATATAACGTGATATGAACAATGTTCTTAAGTCCAGATTTGTTTTGAAATTCAAGAATAAAAATTAAGTTAACATCCGCCAAATGAATTTAGAAAATTAATTGGATTATTTATGTAATGTAGAATGATCTAAATCTAATCTGTGTTTGTGCCCCATTACTCCTTTTTTGATATCCAGTATTGGAAAAAGTCTGGATTACTTCATTTCGACATGTGTCGATACCATAATACAGGTAGAGAAAGTATTGTGATCGTAAAAAAAACGAACTCGAGATTTTTATGAATTTCGACGTTTCGTGACCCCCAAATCAAAAAAAGTGTTTTAAAAAAATCCGTCTGTATGTCTGTCTTTACCTCGGACTAGAGCCTAAATAATTTTACCGATCGGGCTAAAACTTGGTATCTAAGGTTTTCATTGGGTTGCCCCAAGGGGTTTTTGGAATTGAATATCCAGCCCTAAAATTAAGGGTCGTTTATAGAAGGGCAAAAAAAGAAAAAGTCAATTTTCTCAAAATTGGCTCTAACGATTTTGATTAAATTTCTTTCGTAATCATCGATCAATATTATAAAAAAGGCTACTTTAATTTTTTCAGCAAAATAACTTTATGGGTATCGGTCTGATGCGTAAATTCTCATTTTAATCACATTTCCGAAACTATTTGATATATGAAATTACTTATCATGACAAATATGTAGGTCTATTTATAATACAAATATTTGATTTGAAAGATTATTTATAAAACCAATAATTTTCAAGCTAAATTGAAATTTAAATATGTTTTAGCTTATCGAAAACTAAATGTTAAGTATTGTGACCGTAAATAACAAATCTAAACTGCGATGTTGATGGATGTCGACGTTTCGTAACCCCCCAATTCTTAAAAAGTGATTTTTCCAATGACATTTCTCTGTGTGTCTGTTTAACCCTAAAATTAAGAGTAGTTTAACAAGGGCGAAAAGAGAAAAAAAAATCATTTTCTTAAAATCTGTTCTAGCAATCTTGATTATAATTAATATCTATGCGTTGATTAAGATTATAAACAAAATGGCTATTTTCGTATTCCTTTGAAAATGGCTTTAAGGGTACTTTACAGAAGCGTAAATTTTCTTATCCTCACAACTATTTAAGATATTAAATAACTTATCTTTGAAAAATTGTAGTACTATTTAAAATAAAATAATTTTAAATATATCTTTATAAAACCAATAGTTGTGGAGATATTGGCAAACATATTATTACAATTTTTTGAGCTTATTTGTACAGAGATACTACTTAAGTTTTAACGCAATGATTTTCTAATTCGAGTAATTATATAAGTAATTCTCTCAAAAAGTTCATTTTCTTCCTTCTTTACCCTTTTAGGGGAAATGTTTGTACAGCAATGATTTATCTCTATCGTTTTAGACTCAATAGTCAATATTTACCTTTTTTATTGGTCTAAATTTATAAATGAGGAATTTAATAGCAATTCGATAATCCTAAGATACCCCTAATAAAATGTCAACAAATTTTTAACCGGAAGTTGAAAATTTTAATACGATGTATTAGCCCTTGTAGACCCAATCAATCTTTTTTTTAGCTCAAATATACTAGTGAGGACTTTAATTCTTTTAAAAGAAATTCATAAAATTTAAATCCTGGAGTCAATAAATGTTTAGCGTAAGAATAACGCAATTTTTGATCGGTTTTGCTAGTGTATATTATTTCGTTTCACATGTACTGCGAGTTTTGAGTAAATATATCTATTTTTAAACAATGGAGTGAGAAAGTCCGTGTGAAATTCCATACCATTTATTTTACATATTAAACATACATATCTTCTCAAAACTCCTTTTCCAAAAACCAAGAATAAAACAAATTCCAATAAGACATTAAATAATTTAATGTAATTTTACTTGCATAAAATAAAGAAGAAAATTAGGTCAACCCTTTTGTTTTGCACTCAATCCTACTACTCATCTTGGCTATCCGCATTTAATCACACTTTTGGAATGGGAAGAATGGATGCATGATTTTAAGAAAATTTACCCTCATTTGCGTGACGAGCTAGTGGGAAACCATTTAGGAAAACAGACATTAGTGCTCCTGGCTTAGACTCGAACTGCGTAAATAACTATCCCAGTATTGGATCGTTATAGAAAATAATAATTTGACTACTATTTATTTATTTGTATTAATGATATAACATATTTAAGTACACACTTTGATAACTTAGTTCGAGCTAGACACATAGGCCTACACTTGTTACAATATTGCAATTACATTATTATTATTAATTTTTTAATATATGGTCTAGGAAAAACTATAGTACAATGCAAAAGGTGTATCTGTTGTTACGGCAAGCACAAATGTTCTAAGGATATAAATAAAAACATAATCAACCATTTCGAATATAAAATAACTAAAATAAAATACTGTGATATCTGGGTACATTTTTCTGCTTATTATTTTGACCCCAATAGCATATATTTTTATAGACACTTTTACCCTTAGACCTCCTGTTTTTATACATCTCGGAGCTAGGATTGTTCATAGACCAACCTTGTGTGTTTTATTCAATAAATTCTTAGATCCTAGACGGTAGATGACCTGTAGTCTTTGGCCTCATTTATAATACATGATTTCCGATGTTACAGACATTTAAATGATTTCAAATGTTAACAAGATTATATTAGCAAGGTGTCTAGACAGGATCGTAGACGCATTGTATAAACCAGTGATACATATGGAGAATAGTTTCAGTTGGTATTTTTTTAGTGGCAGTGTGACGGCTTTGAACTTCCCAGGGTTGTTGTTAGTAGTTTTGAATTTGATTTAAATATGGATGTGAGGTTGAGGCCAATGAAAACTGGCGTCAAAAATATGTATACAAATATAGTTAGAGGTTTCATAGGTGCGACCGAATATGTGAAATCATTTTATAATAATATGTCTACAGACGTCTCATTTGAGCCAGGTTTAGGTATTTGAAAGTATATGTAGTAAATCTATTTTAGTTATTAAATGTACTGAATTAGAAGAGATCTATTAATATAATAATATCTGGCGGCTTCTTTATTTATTGAATATTTGGGGATTTCAACCTAAATGTAACACATATATATCGGGAAATGCACGCGATTACGCGGTCTTTACGTTGTTGTCATCTCGACTGTATTCAAGGAATGTAAAATTCAGAATATACCAAAAACAATAATTTTAGGCCAGTGGCCTTTTTGATGGGGCCAGGTCATAGCTTAACAGTAATGATTTTTTCCATCCATGTGTTAACATTTTATATTAAATTCATTTAAGTTTTCCTAATTTTTAAAATTCACTAGAATTACAAAATCACTAAATAGATCTACAAATAGAAAGCCTAAAAGAATACAGTTTTTTAATTAAATTTACCAAGTGATGACATTACGTGAACAAAAGTTGGGCGCGTCTGTCTCTTAATGCCAGTTCATCAGTACTACAGTATTTTAATCATTCTATAAATCTGCCTAATATATGCCTACTTTTTGACACCAGTCCAATGTGTTTTTTGAATGAAATTTTGACCGCGGAACCTGTGATGCATTATTTACTGCTATAAATGTTTTATTTAAACTTACATGCCTTTTACAAATAAACTGCACATTCCTCCTGATTTTTTAATTCGTTCACTTAAATGTTTAAGATCTTTACAACCTAAGGTTATCCACAACCCCACACCAGCAAATAATAAACAATTAAAACCAAATAAGTTTTGTCTTTATTCACTCAGAGCTAACCACAATTGCTTACCAAACCAAGAATTAGAAAAAAAAAGTCTTTATTGCCATCCACCTGCATAAATGTGAAGTCTTTTGGCTGATATGCTCCTAACCATTTAGGTCTAAGTTTTTCTTACTGTTTTAATGAATAAAATATAATTTTTAATAAATAATCTACTTTATTAATTTTAATTCATCATTTTCATGCATCTTACTTCTTTCACAAAATAAAACACAGACACATAAACGCAAAACCAAATATAAACCATCTTTATCTTATAGCGGGCCTGCTTAAACTGGCCTCATACGCGAGTGTAAAGCTGGCACCGAAATGGTAGTGGGAGGGACCCTGAGAGACATCTCACCCTGGGTGTGGCTTCTCTGATAAGGTCATGTCACGGCTGGCCCTGCTCACCTTCTATATCCAGTCACTATAGCGCTGGTACAGTCCTCACGTGGCGTTTGGAGCGAGGAATGAATAATCTTGACTGGAATACAGTGTAACGAATAGCTCACTGCGTGTAGATAATGGTGCTCCACTTCATATTCATATTTTTCCCAAAATATGTTATAGAATAAAAAGAAAATAAATTGGAAAATATTGGTCGGGCCTAAGGACCGGTTGTTCTCTATGGGTATGAAAGCTCGTGATCTTAATTGATCACTCATATGCAGCTGACAAGTTCCGCACGTGACTCAGAGTCTGCCTTAAAATATGATACCCTTAGCACGGGACGACACCTGGATAGCTCAGTGGGAAGAGCATTGGCGTACTAAGCTAATGGTTCCGAATAGGATTCCCGTGTTCAGGTATAATTTTTCAATTTAAATAAGATGAAATGTAGATGCAGCTATAACCGTGATTAAAAACTATGATAACTTACCTGTTTAATCAATAAATATATTGTACTTAATTAATTGATATAACAGAGCTATATATATAAATTATATATTCATGGAACTTTTAAACAATAACTTTGTATTTATTATTTTAGTCTTAATAGGATATTATGATAGGCAGGTGTGGAAATCTACTTATTATGGGGAGGTTAGTTAGATTAGCATCGAAAAACATGGGATTTTCATTATTTCTTAATTTTAAAGGACACCCCTTTAGGATTAATTTCATATATAAACTTTGTAAATTGAAATAAAATTTCTTGAGCTATAAATTGTTATGTATACACGTGGCCACCGCCAATCTAAATGTCATATTTCAATAAAAATATATTTTATGTGTTAGGTGGTGCTAAATGTTTATATTAAATCTTAATTTATAGCTAAGTAAATATCTGTATTAGTGGCTTAAATATTTACTTAAATAGGTTGGTAATTTTTACACATTCAAAATCTATAAATAAATCTGGTTTTGGTTTACTGTTTATTTTACATGTGTTAGTCACAATTTTTTTCTATATAATCCACTAATAGTTTGTACCGTTCTTCACACGGTTAACCAACACCAAAACTGTATCAAATTAAAACGTTCGGCACCTTGCTGCCCACATTTTGATAGTGCTTGTCGTTACAATCCTATGGCAACCACAAACCGAACATGGAAATTAATAAATTAAAAACAAATTAAATATTTATGACAAAATATTACCTTGTTCACAAACTGGGTGCACAAACAAACGCAGCCCGTTAACAGAGCAATATCCACCTAAGCATGGTCATAAAATAAGATAAACGATCTAATAGACATTTTTACTGACATATTTTGGATAAAAGAGCAAGACAGCCCATAAAATAGCATAAATAATATAATCTGTTACATAAATATATTCTATAATTAGTATAATGGTTACATAAACATATTCTATAATAAGCATTATGGTTTCCCAAATAGCATCAAGGTTCATCGAGCTATGTCATCAAAATATGTTTATTTTAATTGCTATGTCACGTCTAGTTAAGCACTAATTTATCCTTTGATTTTTAGTTTTGTTGAGTCAATGCCAATGGATCTCCTTTAATGCAATTTTTAGTTTTTGTATTATATTATTTATTTCTTCTGGTTAAACAAAAGATTTTTTTTAACATATCGATAAGTTTGTTTTAACTATTATCCATTTCTCGCCCTCTATTTTTAAATTCCAAACTTTCCAGCTTTTACTGTTATTGTGGGTGCTCCTTTTACAAACTCAGCAAATTTAAATTTTCTTCCATGCCGATAATAAGATTTATAATAATTATGGAAATATTTTAAGCTGCCCACAGCACCCCTGTCACTCCCCTCCCCCACTTTTTCAGGCCCTTCTTTAAATAGTAAATATTTAACACATATTTTGTGATGGAGTAGCCCTATTATATGCATGGCAAATTTAAATTTCCTGCCTCATCTTGAAGATTTTTTTTTTATATAACACCCACATTTTCCCATACCTCCCTATTTTATACTTTTAAAATCTTCAGTTTGTATGGTTATTTGGAGTGGTCTTTATAGCGTCTTGTCTAGTATCAGTTTTCTACCACACATACAATTGTTTTTGTTTATTTTGGAAATTTTAGCCCTCCCCCCCATTAATACAACTCTTACTTAGAAATTTCGAATTCTAAGACGAATATGGTTATTGGAGTTGTCCTTCTACATGCGTTTACAATAAAAAACTACTTAAAGATACAAATAATTTTGTGACACTGTAGGACTATTTTTATAATTATTTAAGAATTTGTGTTTTTTATTTCAACGTTATATCTTTAAAACTCGCTGAGTAAAACGTAAATGTTTTAACATGTAAAATCCTATATTTATCGTCCGTGGCGTCATAGGTAGGAAACGTTCCTAAGTCAAGAGTCCTGGGCTAGATTCTTGACTCAAGGTGTGATTTTTAAAATCTACGAATATGATGCTTTAAGGAAACCTAAATATTTCTATCTTCTAAACTACTCTATCAATGTACAGTACACTCCTCTTAGCCTGAAAAGTAGCATTCTCACCTTGGTGTATTGAGCTATGGACCTATCTTATAATTCATAGCATAGTGTAACAAGGTGAGGTAAGCTTGCTACCTTTAGCTGTAAACTTAGGGTACAATGAATTGTGCAAGCGTTATTTTCCTTCCGTGTAATCATCACATTAATTGGTTTTATGGTGACCTGGTGGTCTAGGGGTAAGGTGTCAGACATCTATGCTGGCGGCCGGGGTTCGATCCTCGGTCCCGGCAAAGATTTATCTGATAACCAATCCCTTCCTTTACCTCTGACAAGACATCTTGTTAATGTGAGAAATGCCAGGCCTCCACCGTGGTTCGGATTCCACGTTAAACTGTAGGTCCTCCATTTCATCTCACAATCACTCTACCATTACACATTAGCGTAAGTGCGTATAACCCGAACGGGTAGTAAGACGCGGTGCTAATAATAATAATAATAATAATAATAATAATAATAGGTTTTATCGTAATAGCAAGGCTAAAAACCTTTCCACAAGCTCATTCACTCAAGCGATGTAACTAACACATTTATTTTATGTTTCATAAGTTAATACATTACATATTTGTATTTGTCAAGTTGGCGGTGTCACCTTATCTAGACGCCATGATAAAATATTCACAGACAGAAAGAAGAAACGCCAGGATGATAGATAATATGATAATAAATGAGGCGCTTGGAGTCTTAAAAATATGTTAATAGGGGGCAATAGCCGTTACACGTTATTGTCCTCTCGGAATCTGTTTTATGTATACTTACCAAACCCTTCCTTCACTTCTGACAAGACGTGTACTAATCACAACTTGTGAATGTGGGGAATGCCAGGACTCCACCGTGGTTCGGATCCCACGTTAAACTGTAGGTCCTCCATTTCCTCTCACAATCACCCTACCATTACACATTAGCGTAAGTGCTTATATCCCGAAAGGGTAGTAAGACGTGGGGCTAATAATAATAATAATCATCATCATCATCATTATTATTATTATTTATGTATACCGGCAGGGGCTGTGAGGAAGGAGGGGTTGTGGAGGGGGAGGGTGGAGGCATATCGGTTTCTCTGTTTATATTTTCGGAGGCTGAGGCTATCTCAAGTGGTCCCCCAACTTAACATTTCCCACGCATCTTCAAACATATTAATAAATATATTTAAAATTAAGGTACGGCACACAGAGCTGACTCGCACCTCAGAGTTTTTCTATTCTTTATAGACTAGTTCTACTACAAAACTGTTTGTATTTTTATTTTTACTTGCATAGGTTTTCACCTATTTTCATAAAATTAAGTTAGCTATTAAATACTAATAATAAAGTTTTAAGTTAGCTAATAATTAATAAGAATGTATGTTGTTCAATAAGTTGTTGTATATAATATTGTTTATCTTGTACGTAATGTTGGAAACAATAAAAACAGCTTCACACGTGCAACGGTTGTGAAAGAAATACCTAGTTTTACCATGAAAACAAAGTTCGGAAGCTCCCGAACATTTATTTCCGGTGGTAGATGATTACACGGTCCGCACCGCACCGCAAAAGTGCGGAACAATACTCTCTCGACGATTCGTCCGTGCGGGTGCGATGCGGACTCGTATAGCCGGTCCTTAATTGTGATCTGCCGTGATGCAAATTTTAATAAAACACGTTTGAGCTGATTTTGAGAGAATCGATTGTTTCTCTATCTACCCTTAAGTAAACTACCCTAAATTTTGGGGGTGGATAGATTTGTTTAATGCTAGAAAACCTTATGAAAGTCTTAAATAGCAAGCCAATGACAGTGTGATGGCAACAGTTTGTTTTTACCAAACCTATTTTGCTTTATAAGTTTAAAAATATAGGCTATTAGAATGAATTAATCCAAGCGTAAGGGATGAGAAAGGTTGCCTTAGTGCAGTGGTCTTCAACCCTTTTATGTCTAAAGTCCAAAATGTCTTTCTTTTGTTGGTTCGCGGGCCGCAACACTGTACTAACCATATTCGTATTGAATACATATTAAAATATTCGTATCAGCTCATTCTTATACTCTGACTATTGATTAGACCTGCCTCTGACAGATTAAATTTCGTATTCTCCCCCCCCCCTTATTTTTTTGATTTTTTTTACAGCAGAAGGTTGCGCAATTTGTCTTGGCTACTAGATTTGTCATTTGCCGCTTCAAAGTACATTGATATAAAAAGTCATACCTTTCTTCACGTAAAAAGTAAAAATTGTTTATAGAAGTTACTTAAAATACGTAGATAAAATACGTATTTATTATTTTAGTTGATTATATAATATAATATATATTATATTATATGTATATATATTATATAATATATATATATATATACTGTATGTATAGGTATTTGTCATTTTTTAAATGTTGAAATAATTTTATATTGTTCATGAGCAAGCGGGCCACGAAAAATGTTATCGTGGGTCACGGGTTGAAGACCCATGCTTTAGAATTCAGAGGAAACACGCCTGCATCCTCATGTATAGGGGATAGGAACACCGTGGTGGGTCACGAACTTAAAAGCACCCCAAATTACAACAGGTCAGTAACAACCAGCCCCATTAGCAAACCACTCTATTGAAAGATTGATTCCTTAGGCCATGTGACCATTAGTGTACACTCTCTCTCTCTCTCTCATTGACACAGCTCTCGGTGTCCGATCATTAATCCATCAATCATCGCTGTGAAAGAGGAAGCCTCAACTTTACTATTGTACCTTTAGCGCATTTAACAGCCCGGCTGAGCTAAGATGACGATATTTTAATTCACCTATAAAATAACATTTTTAATGTCTCTTCCCCACTTATTATTATTATTATTATTATTATTATTATTAGCACCGCGTCTTACTATCCGTTCGGGTTATACGCACTTACGCTAATGTGTAATGGTAGGGTGATTGTGAGATGAAATGAAGGACCTACAGTTTAACGTGGAATCCGAACCACGGTGGAGACCTGGCATTCCTCACATTCACAAGATGTCTTGTCAGAGGTGAAGGAAGGGTTTGGTAATCAGATAAATCTTTGCCGGGACCTGGGATTGAACCCCGGCCGCCTGCATAGAAGTCTGAAACCTTACCCCTAGACCACCAGGTCACCTATGTTGTTAAAGAACTCATTGAATGACCTAACTTATCTCTGGTAAGGTTCTTAGACCTAATTTGGGTCTGTAATTAGGGATATGGTATCGAGAGAAAAGTATCGATACTGTATTCACTAAGAGTTTTGGAAGAAAAATCTTGATACTGAACTAGTATCGAAAGAAAAATCTTGATACTGAACTAGTATCGAAAGAAAAATTTTGATACTGAACTAGTATCGAAAGAAAAATCTTGATACTGAACTAGTATCGAAAGAAAAATCTTGATACTTAACTAGTATCGAAAGAAAAATCTTGATACTGAACTAGTATTGAAAGAAAAATCTTGATACTGAACTAGTATCGAAAGAAAAATCTTGATACTGAACTAGTATCGAAAGAAAAATCTTGATACTTAACTAGTATCGAAAGAAAAGTATCGATAACAGTAAGTATAAGTATATAAATTTTAATCTGGAAAAATATTTTTTCTTATTTAGTAATTAATAATAATTTCAACTTTTGGATTATAATTATATTTTCATATTTGCTTAAACACTGAAAACTATCATGAATTTTTAATAATTTAAAACAAATTTTACAAGATGCTTTTTCGCTATCCAACTTTTAAAAAAAACACTTTCATAACTCACTTCTAGGAGGTGCCATTTTTTAACCGCATTTGTCGTTTATATACTCTATCAAGATAGACTATTAACTATTGACAAACAACAGAAGAATGGACGCCATTGCTCTGATTCGTCTGCTTAAACAACGCACATAAACTTTTCTGCTTCATCTGCTTGGGGCGTGCTTTATTTGACTGAGTTCATTGTGTTCTACAAAAGATTCTTTTGTTTAGTTTTTTATGACCGTGCTCATTGATAGAGGTGTAGTAGACTGGTCGCCACTCTCCCCTTCACTCAGTCAGGCATCAGGATGTATTAATAAACAAAGATGAAAGAACCGCTTTGAATTATGATAAGCTAAAAGAGATTGAATGCTACAGTTGTTTCTTGCTTGTCATGCAGGAAATGAGTGAGAATTGAGAAATCATGTCATTTGTTCTGCCTGCACAGAACACTCTAGTAAAAATGTAATCCCAACGTGAGTGAAGATAACAAAAAAAAGTTGATTCTTTCGATACCAATCCGATACTGGAGTGTGTGTACTAATATCAGTAAAAGTATTGGAAAAGTATCGAGTAAAAATACTAGTATATAAAGGATAATATCGATATTAGTAAAGTATCGATACTTTTTTAACATCCCTAAGTGTGTTTGGTGATGCGCGTCTTAATACCCCTTCAACCAGTCCACAACTTACGCTATTAGGAGATAGTATGTGGCAGATGAGTTCTTACCAAACACACTGGCATTCACCTAGAAAGAGGATGTAAAAACTACACCTATAATCACAAATAGGAAACTCACCCATAGTGGATCATGAGTACACCCGTCGTGCTCACTGGCGCTGAACCAATCTGTGTGCTCAATATTAGCTGTGTTGTTTTAGGTTTAGACCGTTATCAAGTTGTGTGGTTCTAATAGTTTGTGTTCAATAATTGTGTTCAAACTCTCTTCAGTGGACGAATGGTCTAAGGCGCCACTCTCTTGTTATACTGGCCTACTGATGACTAAAAGGTTGGGGCTCGAATCTCAAAAGGGTGTATTAAGGGTGATTTTCCTCTTATTGGTTTTCACTCTCCCTCCACGCAAATGCAGGTGCCTTCCTAATCCCTAATCCAATAGTTTAATTAGTACATAGGCGTATAGCCCGAACAGGTAGTAAGACGCGGTGCTAAAAAAACATTTCTGTGAGAAAATACCTTTCCTATGGAAATTGTTCTGTAGTTTTACGGTACTAAGTGATAGTAAAATACTACACATGTTCATGAACATTGTCCGTTCACACGATATATTCAAACATGTGGGAACTCTGCTGCTTTTATCGCGAGCCCCTAGCCGCCTTCCATTGTCCCTGGCTGATTCCATATTCTCGGATGTAGGACTTAACTCATATTTAACATTCAATTGTTGTCTAGCTGGGAATTTGTCCTTGAGTTTAACATAAGAAACGTTCATCTATAGTAATTTGAAAGCTCAAAGTTAACTAATAAATTTTTTTTTTACGACACCAGAAATGAAAATTAAATTATATAAATTGGCCTATGAGTTTTGTTAAATTCGTCACAATATGAAAATAAAATTTCAAACTAGTTTATATGTACTCTAAATATTGTAAATTTAGTGAATGCATTTTAAATTTTTTTATATGTTTACATAAACAAAATAACCTTCTTGAAATTTCAAATAATATATTTTAAGCATCGATCAACTCCAAATTATTAAAGATTTGTCAAATAATTTCGAACTAAGGGAAGTATTAGTTCTAAATTCTAATATGATGATACTCGTATGATATATTAAAGCTTATTTATAGTTTATTAAAGTGTAACAGAATCTCAAAATCTCCTTCCCTTTTCTAACCTAACTATCAATACCTACTTTTAGCAATGATTGAGGTTGGAGTTGACTCTTTTTTATTTAAATCCTACAAGACTTATAATTTTAAATATTGTTTGAAAACCAATATTCAATAAGCTATGGTAAAATAAAGTATCACAAAGGTCACTAGCCAATGCTAAAATTTTAAAATTCAAAAATGTTGCTACAAATAATTAAATCTACTCTCGTGAACATGAATAACATTAATTTCCAGAATAAATTATTAATTTTAGAGCTATTACTAGTGGATTGTGCATCGAATTCTGCAATAAATGTTAAAGTTATGCTAGTGTTATTTTTACAGAGTGATGGAAACAAAGAATGATGGTACAGATTAAATCAAAGTAAAATATATTTGATAATAAATCATGAATCTTCGCGAAATCGACTATTTAAACTTTTAAAAGTGAATTATGGTCAATTTTATTGATTTAAATTCGAATTAACGTTAGAAACATTACAATAACTAAACAATGTTTCTCCAGTGTAGGGAGCCTATTATAATTGGTTTGGTTTTTTTTTATCGAAATATTTATATTTCTTACACCTCACTAAGAATTTAGTTAGTATTTTTAAGCAAATATAAATGTTTCACTTGCTGATAAACACTAATATTCCCGCATCATGGTAGCCATGGTGAAGTAAACGAAGAATGATTGTACAAATGAATCTGCGCACTCAGCCTAAGAGATGTAAATTTGCTAGTAAATCGAGCTTTAAATGGAAACTGCCATTTTTTGTCAATATATTGGTCCTCTAACCCTACTTATGACTTATGAGTGATCGTTTGCTAAAATCGGTTCAGCTGTTTTATCGTAATAGCAATATTTTTTTTACTATATTACATTAATTTAAT
Organism: Timema californicum; assembly: GCA_902141385.1. NCBI lineage: Eukaryota > Metazoa > Arthropoda > Insecta > Phasmatodea > Timematidae > Timema > Timema californicum. Next base: position 93,523 of record CABFOW010001514.1, read on the forward strand.
TACACTAAGAATGTTGAATTTGGTGTAGGTGGAGGGAGAGTGGAAAACCATTTAGGAAAACCACTTTCAGTATACCTGACCAGGATTGAACCCCTATCTTCACATCTTCAGCAGTCTATTTTAGAGTGGGAGTAGAGCCTCAGACCATGTGGCCATCAAAGCAGCTTAGTTGCAATTACTGGTTATATAATATGTATATAAATATATAGAAACTATACATAGCCCTATATGTATATATAGAAATTTACATATATATTCTATATATAGCAAATATACATAACCCTATTTATCTATATATATATATATATATATATAGGGATATGTATAGCTTCTATATATTTATATTGATTATATAGAAATATATATTCTATATATAGAAACTATGCATATACATATATAATAATAATATAATATTTAGCACCACGTCTTACTACCCGTTCGGGTTGTACGCTATAAGTACTAATTAATCTAGTGGATTAGGAATTGGGAAGGTTGAATTAGAGGAAGTGAACCCGCATTTGCATGGAGGGAGAGTGGAAAACCATTTAGGAAAAATCACCCCCAGTTCACCCGACCGAGATTCGAACCTCGATCTCCTCATCCTCAGCAGTCGAGCTCAACACGACAAGCACGTTAGCCAACTA
>CABFOW010001514.1:94375-139947 GCA_902141385.1 Timema californicum
ATATATATATATATATATATATATATATATATATATATATATAAATATAGGGCTATGTATAGTTTTTACAAGATTGTAAATGTAGACTATGTCTAGCTGATGCATCCTTCTTGTTTCCAATTGAACTTTTGAGATATTGTGTTCCTTTACGGTGACCTGGTGGTCTAGGGGTAAGGTGTCAGACTTCTGTGCTGGCGGCCGGGGTTCAATCCTCGGTCCCGGCAAAGATTTATCTTATTACCAAACCCTTCCTTCACCTCTGACAAGACATCTTGTGAATGTGAGGAATGCCAGGCCTCCACCGTGGTTCGGATTCCACGTTAAACTGTAGGTCCTTCATTTCATCTCACTATCACCCTACCATTACACATTAGCGTAAGTGCGTATAACCCGAATGGGTAGTAAGACGTGGTGCTAATAATAATAATAATAATGTTCCTTTACTTTGGCAATAGCTCTCAGAAACTTGAAATGAAATCGCCTATAGTTAAATAGGCAAAGGATCTTTGAGTGTAAGGATCTGCTGCATCATTTGTTTTGAGAACATAATAAAATACAACATTGTTGAAACAAGCATTGATGATCGGTGGGGGCACGAGGGCTAGGTCATCAGCTCTCTTTGGTCCTGTTTTGATCAGGATTCGAATCTTGACCAGGTGTTTCCCACTCTTTCTCGACGTGACCCTGACAAAGCAGTCGAGTATGATCTTTAGTTTGGTTGCTCTTTGTTAGACAAAGTTATTTGATTGTGTTTACGTGTCAAAGAATAAATCGACCACCGTCATAAACAAGATAAGTTCAAAATGTTTATACAAAAGTGTTTAGCCAGCTAAAAACATTTGCGTCCATAAAAAGCTGTTTGACTAACTCGTATCTAAATGTTCTGACGCGGGCGGTTATACATAACCGTGCCGTTACACCAGATAAACGGACCAAGATGACGCATTGGAATCTTGGGTGGCTGCATTGGCAACTTACTGTATTTAGCGAGGGTGATTTCCATGAAACCACTGCTCGTCATTGGACTGAGAATTGTGTCACTTCACTCCTTCTTCTCAAGTTTGAAACAACTGAAGAGCTTGTAGCGCCAACCTTAGCTAAAAATAGATTTTATTATTTATTGTTTATCCTCTTTAGAGCTCTACTGGTTAGCACGGGCATAAACTAAATATATATTAAAAAAAAGAGGAAAACAATCTGACAAGCACTGGATTTTGATGTCTTGTCATCTTATGTTTGGTTTATCACAGACAACGCTCAATATGCACTAACTCTCTGTTTATGACACCCTTGTTGTAGAAAATGTGTCATTTATATGTAATCTTTTTTAGCGATGTTTTGTCTTTTTGTATTTTTAAGTCATATTTTCTTTCATGCTTCGAATAATTTTTAGGCACTTAGGATTAATAATATTAATGTTTTGTAAATTCATGTACGCTGAAATCTACTCATAAATAGTCATTTTCGCCACTCAATGGTCGGACTGACAAGTTATGTAGGCAAACTTCAAACTTACTTTTTGAGCTCTTCTCACTTTTGTGATATAAAAATCCACGTTACTATTGAAGCACTATAACTATAATATTTCTCTCGAAGGGGGCAGTTAGTGTTTCTGAAGCAAATATTTGTTAATAAATGCCCATGTTTAAGGAAATGCGAGAATTTATTTTATAAAGGTTTTTCATTGCATACAGGTCTATGCTAGTTTCAAATGGTAAAGTGCACGTTCAAAACTATTTACAGACAATATTTCCACGTTTTAGTTTAATTTTGTCTTTAAATTTGAAGTAATTTCTAAGCATTTTAATTATGAGCATTTGAGTTCCAAAACTCGCAAAGTCCAAATAAACAAAAATTCCAAAAACGGCAAAACACTGTCACTTTCTTTAATATTGGTAGTTTATTGACAATTTTCAGGCTGTGAACATCCAAGCCTTGATAATAATATCCAGTAATCTCTCTCTCTATATATATATATATTAGGCGTACTGGAATGCGTTGGAACTGTGATTAGAGTTAACATTCTGACGTAATTACCTAATAGCTTTTCAAGCAGTACATACTAGGACTCACGTAGCGTCCAATCCATTAGGATGTTATTTCTCGAAGCGGTCCAACAGCTCGCTCAGCATGTTCTAGTCCAGCATGTCCTCTTCCAGGTTCCTAATCGTGTCATATGCGCAGGATAACGAGGTTTCCTTCATTATGCGAGAGCTATCAGTAGGCCTGCGAGGTGCGCAAACCGGGCCCAGATGGAGATGTGCAAAGGAAAATTTTCCCTATACTTTTTCCGGAAAATTTTCAATTATTATTTCTGTAAATTAATTTCAACTGATCAAAAAGATAGTAATAGTAACGATAATAATACTAATAGTGGTAGTGATAGTAGTGGTAGTAGTAGCAATAGTAGTAAAAAAAACACCTGCTTCGGTGGCCGCATGGTCCAACGCACTACTATCAAAATAGACTAGACTGCCGTTTACAGGGAGATTGGGGTTCGATTCGGGTGCATTGAGGGAGATTTTGCTAAAGGGTTTTACAAACACTCTCCACAAAAATTCGGGTGCAATTCTTGTAAACTCAACCTTCCTTATCCCTAACTCATTAGCGTAATTAGTATATAAGCGTATAGCCCGAACGGGTAGTAAGACGCGGTGATTTTAAAAAAAAGTAGTAAATAAACAAATGAATGCGAGCCTTCGAAGGCCCATTATGTTCATAAATCATACTTAAATTTTTGATCATCAATAAGTTAGTTAAAATCATTTTAAGGTTGTCGTGACATTTGTCTCCCCCCTCTCCTATCCTCCATGCTTCCTATATACCCCTTCCCCCTTCTTATAACCCACTAGTATCTTAACACCCTATATTTTGAAGTACAATAGGATCTAGGTGCCACCTCCACAATTTAACCCCTCCCCCGCAAGCCACCAGTGCGGAATATTTTTGTGAAAATTTTCCTATTCAAAATTTCCCGAAAAATGTTCATCTCTAGGCCCAGTACCGTGTGCCAAGTATGAGCCCCCCTCTCTTTTTACTATTCGACTTCAGTAGCGGTGAAACTTTATTTGTCTAGGGGCAGTTAGCAAAAAATAAAGGGGGGGGGGGAGTTTGAAGTACCTGGGCCTAAGTATATGATAATATACTTTCCCTACATTTTGGTGCAAGACCTATTTTTAAATTACAAATCATTTCTTTAACAACCCGATCTGTGCTGGCGGCCGGGGTTCAATCCTCGGTCCCGGCACAGATTTATCTGATTACCAAACCCTTCCTTCACCTCTGACAAGACATCTTGTGAATGTGAGGAATGCCAGGCCTCCAACGTGGTTCGGATTCCACGTTAAACTGTAGGTCCTCCATTTCATCTCACAATCACCCTACCATTACACATTAGCGTGAGTGCGTATAACCCGAACGGGTAGTAAGACGCGGTGCTAATAATAATAATAATAATTTAACAACCCAAGATTTCTGAGCGTCTGCAAATCTTCTCAGTATTCCGGTATGTGGCACCCTTCAAATCCTATCCATCTGCTTTAGTTTTTTAATAGAGCTCGTACAGACGTCATACCGTGGGGAGATAACTTGGAGTATACTTTACAAAACAGAAGATGGGATACCAGTGAGACTGTTTTCTATATTTAGAAAAAAATCAAGAAAATTTAAAAATTTGTAAAATCAATTATTGAACTATATTAAAATGTAAAAGTAGTTATGTACTGTACCTAGTTTATACTGCTCTCATGTGCCAATGACAATAATAGGTTTGTGAATCACATCTGAATCGCTTTTAAAAAAAACTGTTTTACGGATATCATGTGTTTGAATGTTTCATGAGTATGTGTTCTGTTTATGGTTGAACTAGTTTAGAAGGTTCATATTTACAGTATGTAATTAAATATTTGAGTGGGTTTCCAAACTACTGAGAAAATACTGTAGCTCTTTTAACTAGGAATAGAAATAAATAGTTGTTTTTTCAAACTTTCCTGTTGTTGGATTATTTATTGATTTATAATAATAGTACCTTGAAAATATCTATGAATTTTACCACCGAGTTGTAAACATTCCATTTGAAAATACAAATCATAGCTTTGTCAAAGCTTCTGATATTATAATTTTAAGATCTATTAATCTCATGATGAATTGCTTATAATTTTCTTTTAAAGTTTTGGTTTATTAGACAACTTGATACTCTAATTTTAATACTCTTAAGGGGTTAAATACTTTATCTATAGTAAGATCCACAGTAGAAAGAATTGTATAGGACTTTTACAAAATTTACTAGAAATAAATATCCCCACGATATTAATGCATATTTGATATGCAGTTGTAGCTTACTTTTGATAGATATTATTAATGCTAATAAAATAACCACATTTATTACATGCTGGCAACAGAAAATATGTTTGTGTTTTTAAGCTCACGCTCTAAGCACTATTAACTAATGAATCTTAAAAGTATTTGCGCAAGAGACTATCAAGTAGATTAGATGGAAAGGAAACTTTGCGAAAAATTTCTAGTCTTTCTATCTTGAGGAAGAGTATACTGTTAGATTTTTATTTAACGATTAATTCATTTTTTCTTCAAGAAATACTACATTATATTTGGTCCAAACAATGAGAATAAATATGAGTTTAACACTTACTGATGGGGTTTGGACCATGCACGTTAAACACTCCATCAATTATTGATATGAAGTAATTTTATTGAAGTACTTGTTGAAACCAACACCGCAATAGGGACTGGATAGCATACAGGGGTTTCCTGATATTATAAATTCCGAGCCCGGTGTCAATATTATCCAGATAATGTTGAGTGGGAAATGATTGAATAATTTTTTCAAGTTTATCAAGATAATATTGACATTATCCACCCGCACTTGAATAGTGGCGATTTCTATTGTTGAGGCTAGGTTAGTTATGTTAGGCTAGGTTAGCTTAGATTAGGTTTAGTAAGTTAAGGCTATGTTGAATTAGTTTAAGTTAGGCTAGGTTAACCTTACTAGGTTATGTTAGTGGAAATTAAATTATAAAATTGGGCATTTCAAATATTAGGGCACCAGTACGATCCAATTTGTTTGCCAGTTTCAAAATATTGTTTCAAAATAAAGTCCGTGTTGAAACGTGCTTAGTTTTACCAATATTATTTAACGTTATCCAAATTTTGCTGGTTAATGTCAATATTATCCGGATAATGTCGTAAATGAGATAAACTACTTTCTATTTCAGACTTTAACCACAGCATTTTGATAATGCTGACATCTCTCAGCTAATCTTGACACAATTCTGTTTTCGCAAACTACCCTATTTACAACTCTTTTGGATTAAAGTTGTTGTTAGAATCTATGTAACATATATATATAAGTTAAATTTATTTTGATTTTGTTCATACAAAGAATTCTGGTACTATCGTATCCTTCTTAGTCTTTGTTTTAAAGATGTTTCGTTTATTTGTAAATTCAACTAAGTCACTGGGGCTGGATTCAATTGTGCAATGCAGTCGTTGATACATCCAGATAAATTAAATATATTATTGTGGTTTTGTTTATATAAATAATGCTTGTAACAATAATATTTCTTAAACTTCGTTTTGAAGATGTCTTGTTTTTAATTTAACTTAGCCTGTGTGGCTATGTTTCTAGATATTTAACAGTCTGACCAACTTCAATTTGATTTATTCAACTGATTTGCTTTTTTATTTATTTATGGTATTAAATATTGTTTACTGCCTTGTGTTGCGTGTTCACTCGCTGAACAGATGTTCTTTATTTTATGCTACTACGTAGTTTTTTGTATAGCCATAGTTTTTTTTTCCTTTTTAAATATATAAATTGTTGTCACATTGAATAAAATCTTACTGTACCACTAAATTGTTATCATAGTTTTTATTGTGGTAGTAACAAATAGCTAGAATAAAGTGGTCCAAGCCGTGGCGTGCAAAATGTTTCCTTCTGTTCCATTATTCTTAACGGATATTTTAAATCAATAATTGAAAAAGGTGTAGCCCCGAAAAACTTACCGCAAGAAAACCGGCCCAGTCAGCTCACTTCCCGTATTAGTATTGCCCTAATCCTATTTAATGTAATTGTATAGTAGTTGGTGACCTGGCGGTCTAGGGGTAAGGTGTCGGACTTCTGTGCTGGGGTCCGGGGTTCAATCCTCGGCCCCGGCACAGATTTATCTGATTACCAAACCCTTCCTTCACCTCTGACAAGACATCTTGTTAATGTGGGGAATGCCAGGCCTCCACCGTGGTTCGGATTCCACGTTAAACTGTAGGTCCTCCATTTCATCTCACAATCACCCTACCATTACACATTAGCGTAAGTGCGTATAACCCGAACGGGTAGTAAGACGCGGTGCTAATAATAATAATGTATAGACAAAAAAAGTTGGCTATAAAAAGAAAGCATGAGAATGATAGAAAGACAACTACTAGATAGCCTCTTAATCGAACCTGTGTCCAGGTCATTTTTAATTTTATAGAATATGATATTTAGATACGGCTATAACCGTACTTGTTCACCAGCGTTGGTTTCGACAATGTAATTTGATCTTACTCAGCATCTCAGATATTGTCTTTTTTTTTAATGTATTTTATCTCTCTCAATCAATCCCCAAACTGAGGGCTGAGGGGGGCTGACTGGGAGTCTAGGAGAACCTTGTTCGAGTCTATGCGCTAACTAAACTAACATATTAATTCCGTTTTACACACATTATTATTTTAAAATCTAGCACTTCTAGCACAGATCTAGTCGCTATCACCAGCAGAAGACGTTCAACCTACACCTCAAACCATCATCCTTTTCGATCCAGTCCAACGCCGACCCAAGCATTCCTACCTTCAACACATCTTTGGCTGCCATAGGCACGGCCTGGTGTCACAACTCAGCGACACAAGGGTTATCCACCAGACTTTGTTTTAAACAGCTCTGTTCATGCAAGCTTAGCGGTTCAATTGAATGGCCAGAGACTAGGAAGGCAGTTTAGATAAAAATGCACCCACGTTAGTAAGAGGGAACACCAACCAAATTGACGGCAAGCAACATGTGTCACTCGTCATGAAAAGGGTGGGAGGAAATGGAAATTGCAGAGTCCAGGGTCATTAGTCTCTTCTATTCTACCACTCATGATGGATCCATGCGTTATATTACTCATATTGTTGCCATTTCCGGAACAAAAAAAGCGGTAGACAATAAATACCCAATCATAAATAATAAAAGCACTACCTTCTACAAAAGTACATTGATACTGGTACTGAAATACATCGAGGTTCCAACACGAGGGGCGTAGAGGTTGGTTGCCCTGCAGTCGCGCCAACACTGCGACACAAAAGTTTACGCCTGTATAAAATGCCCCATTGAACATGATGTATTTTCGACCGTCATGCGTCATTTTTGACGTGGCGTTCTCTAGTTTACGACGACACACTTTTCAGATCACAGCAACATAAATGACGTGTGACAGAGTATACAAGTACTCATTTATTGTCTCGTGTGTATTTAAAGAACGCACGTCATGAAACGCCTGCATACAAAGGCCCTTATATGAGTAAGCATCTACTGAAGTGGGGACTTTACACATGACACGCTAGTGTCAGACGATTGCTGCATGCTCCACTTTTTGTCACATGTTAAAGACAAATTATCCCATGTAATTCTTTGTACATTTGTTTAAAGTCAGAGAATTTTTTTTGGTAATGAGTGAACTCTTTCCTTCCTCATTTTGTAAAAGGACTGACACATTTCTCGATAAATCTTCAAAAACATTGAAATCCCACTTATTTTACGTTTGCTCACCAAAACGGATGCTCCATAAAGCGTCATTTACCACGATAATGATTATTGTATCTAATAGCATTGACTAAATTCAATAAGGTCAATGCCTCTTCATAATCAGATGCGAACATTATTGATAATTTAATTAATGCTAGATCATTTCTGTGTGCTTTGAGTCACACGTGAGTATCGTCACTTATATGTCACTGTCATATTTATGTAACGTTACTGCCATATCATTGTGTCCCGTAACTTTGGTGGGCACTCCTACTAAGCCGTAGGCCAGGCCTGGACAAGTATTTCGACTGAAGGACCACATTGAGAATTTTAATATTATAACGGGCCGTCAAATAAAATACGTTTTTTTTGTACACACAATTTATTATATAAAAATGGAGAACTATATAGTCAAAATTTTAAAAAAAGTTAAAAAATAAGTAATAACTCTCCAATAAAACATGACTTAATGTATAGAATGCAAATTGTTCATATCTTTCATCATTTCTTTGATGTCAGGTGTAAATTTAGTCGTCGAAATTCTTAAAACTGCTTGTAAATGTTCATCAGAAATGCTTGATCGTAAGGAGTTTTTATTAAGATTCATTATAGAAAATGTTTGTTTAAATATAAAGGTCGATCCAAAAATGACCAACACATAATCAAGAGAATTGTAAAATTTACAAATTTTTTCAGGACCGTGTAGTTCCCTTAAGCCAAGATTACACTGCAGGTCTATCATTTCAAGTTGAAGTCTACTCGGTGCACTATCAATGTCAAATGAAAATGGATCGCGCGAACTATCGACAAACCTTTTTCAATTTTGCGAAAGTTGGCAAGCTTGCGAGAAAATTCATCGCTCAAAGCGTTGTTCATTTTGGCATATTTTTCAGATTTATTTTCTGGTATCGTCAGTGTTTGCATGATTGGAAAGTGATCAAGAGTGTTGTTTTCATTAAATGTTGTGAAAACAAACGTAGTTTTAACTGGAATGCATTCAAGCTTATCACCATGTTATGGACATTTACATTTTCCCCCTTGGAGCGATCAAGGCTGCTAACGCTTTGGTCTCAAGCAATGGAATACGAACATGAAATAGATATTTTGTCTGGCAAGATACTTTTGTTTCTAGGATTGTATTCAAAATTTAACTTTTGTTTCTAGAATTATATATATTTTTTTGTTCACATATAGATAGCTTGGCGGGCCACATAAAAATATGTGGTGGATCGTAGTTTGTCCAGGGCTGCCGTAGGCAAACGAAGTGACGAATCTCGTTTGTAAAACCATTGTCAGCAATGTACCCAGCTATGTCTCTATCCCCGATTCCTCTGTCAGTGGCACCCTTGCACAGTAACAAGTCTATGGCTACCAGTGCGAGCTAGTGTTATGTCATCCGTTTAAATCAGGACGTGTCGACCCTATCGACAAACGTCGAGCTAATCCGGATACCTGGTTGTTTAGCTTAGTAGGCCAGACTGCATCGGGCGTGCCGAGTAAACCACCTGACCCGGAGAAAGAGAGTCTGGAGATAATGAATGAGTTTTAGTGTAGTTGGAGCTGCCAGACTGGCAGACCAGTTCTTCTCGCTGCCGCCATTTCCTCGGGCGCTTCATTATGTCACGGGACGACTCCTCATGGCCAACGCCTCTCTTCTTGGGGGGAAAGCCGGATATGTCCAAATTGCTGAGAAGAACCAAACTATTCGTAGGAGGAACATAGTAGGAAGTAAATTATCGGAAAATTACAAATGATGACTAAAATTACTTTAAAAATGTTCATACGTCGAGTCATGAAATATGCAGCTGTATCTGTAGCATCAACACAGATCTAATAGTAACATAGTAAAATAGTATATAGTTTAATCAGATAAAAATAAGTTTATACTTTCTATATTATAGTTCCTGCCGCTGTCCTATTGTGTAATCAGTGACCAATCATGAGAGTTTAGGAGGTCACAAGCAATTAGCCGCATTGGTAGTCGTATGGTTTAATGCATCACTCCAATGTTAGAATGAACTACCAGTGACAGGGAGATTGGGGTTCAAATCCCAGCCGAGTGTACTGAGGGTAGTATTTTCTAAACATTTTCCCACTCACCAAAGACGTAAATGTGAGTACATTTAATGTAAGCGTATAGCCCGAACGGGTAGCGAGACAAGGAAGAAATAAAAAATAATAATTAAAAAAATCAATACAAATTTTAAGCTAACATAGCTTGCCAACTACAGTTTTAAAAAAAGACTAATGTGACGCACCTACAGTAAATGTGTCTCTTTGTGTCATCCCTTCATGACCTTTGAACTAATAATGGATCTTGACCCAACATACAAACATGGTATCCACCAGTACACCTCAGGTTTAGACCTTCTCTCTTTCGGTACAGCAATTATTGTCGAAGGATGTCTAAATTTAGAAATAATGGGCTATTTCGAGGATTTTTTGTGTTACTCTAATCATTTGAAGCCTTTAGCTACATTTTTCAATTAAGCCTGCGCCTATTCAAAGGCCTCAGAACACACAAACTTTTCATTGAAATTTTCTTAGAACATTTTAATAAAATGATAAAAACTAGTACAGTATATAACATAAAATATACGACTTCAATGAAACCTCGTACACTCACAGTAGTCTCTAATAACATTAGTTATTTATGATGATTTTGTCCCTTCATGCAGTTTTAGTTGTGCCTAAGCTGTCTGAATTGGACAAAGTATTTAGAAATATACTAGTTAGAGTGTAGGACTATTGCTAATTTCAACAAAATAAAGTAAGACATCAATTATTTATTGTTGCTAATAATATTCTTATTCTTTGTCTCCCAGTTAGGTTTGCATCTGTCAGAGGGACCAGCATCCACCTTCAGTTCAGTCTGTCAGTAATTTCTCCCTCCTCTCTCAGCTGTCGAATGTTTGGCATCCCTTCCCTCTTGAGGACTTCCTCCACGCCATCTCTCCACTTCTTCCTCGGTCTTCCTCGTGATCTCTTCCCTCCAGGCTCCTATCTCCAACACTGCACGGCAACTCTTTCTCCTTTCATCCTCTCAACAAGTCCTAACCATCTCAGCTGGGCAGCCTCTATCTTCTTCAATACCGGCATCACTCCTACTTTCTGTCGGATATTTGTCCTTCTAGCTCCATCTCTCCTCGTCTTTCCCGCTGTGAAACATAGAGGCATCACTCCTTCTTTCTGTCGGATATTTGTCCTTCTAACTCCATCTCTCCTCGTCTTTCCCGCTGTGAAACATAGAGGTATCACTCCTACTTTCTGTCGGATATTTGTCCTTCTAACTCCATATCTCCTCGTCTTTCCCGCTGTGAAACATAGAGGCATCACTCCTACTTTCTGTCGGATATTTGTCCTTCTAGCTCCATCTCTCCTCGTCTTTCCCACTGTGAAACATAGAGGTATCACTCCTACTTTCTGTCGGATATTTGTCCTTCTAACTCCATATCTCCTCGTCTTTCCCGCTGTGAAACATAGAGGCATCACTCCTACTTTCTGTCGGATATTTGTCCTTCTAGCTCCATCTCTCCTCGTCTTTCCCAGCTGTGAAACACAGAGGTATCATCTCCGTCACCTGTATTCTGCTCCTATCCTTTGTTGTCAAAGTCCAACATTCTGCTCCATTAAGGTCGGTGTCAAAATTGTATTCATGATTACTTCCTTTGTCTTTTCAGGAACATATTTGTCTTTTAACAAAGGGTATAGCTCCCCTACATTTTTGCCAAATTTCATCACTAATTCATTTATGTCATCTACTAACATTACTACTACTATTGCCACTATTATTATTATTATTATTATTATTAAAGTATAATATAATTTACATTGACTACTATGACAAAGTTCCCAATTTTATAAAAGAATTGTCAGGTCTCTAAAAAAGTATTGGCCTCTAGATTAGCATAAAGCTCACAAAACGTATTAACTTTCACAAGGTTTTAATGGACATGGTACCTTGTGTACATGTTACGGGTGATGTGTGAAAGATGTATAGTGTCGAGACTAGCCAGGAGATTTTGACATTATCCAAGTGCAGTGGATGAAGTCAGAAATATATAATTCATCTCAATTTCAGCGCTATACGGATAATTTTGACATTATTCAGCAAGAATTGGATAGCGTTAAATACTATTTTTTAAACTAATTACGTTTCAATACAAACTATACTTTTGAACGTTATTTCGATATGGGATCTGAAATTGGATCATGGCAATGTACTACCATCCAAAATGACTCACTGTGTTGATTTATTTCCCCTGACCTAACCTAACATAACTTACACTAACCGTACCTAGCCCCTAACTAACTTAACCTCTGACACTATCCAAGTGCGGGCGGAGAATATCAATATTATCCAGATAAACTTTGAAAAACACGATTCAATCACCTTTCACTTAACATTATACACATATTTTAGACAATATTAACACTATCCGGATAATATTTACTCTACCGACGTTTGGAATTAATCCGTAGCATATACTTTTATAGGCATATATATATTCGGGTTATACGCATATGTAGAACTACTAACTACGCTGATGTGCTGGGTTGGGGAAGATCTAACTTAGAGGAAGTGTACTCGAATTTGCATAGAAGTAGAGCAGGAAAGTATTCATGAAAATACATCCCAAGTACACCCAGACAGGATTCGTACCCATGCTGTTTAGACCATGTGCTTAGTGGTCAGGGGCTTATTTAAATTAAGCTCGGGACTAAGAAATATTGCCTTAGTGGATCATAAATATATCATATTGTTCCTGAAGCTAATTTAATCAAGTTATTATCTATTTATTATTTAGCACGGCGTCTTACTATCCGTTCGGGTTATACGCTTAAAGTACTAATTACTCTAATGGATTATGAATTGGGAAGGTTGAATTAGAGGAAGTAAACCCGGATTTGCGTGGATAGAGAGTAGAAAACCATTTAGGAAAAACCACCCCTAGTTCACCCGACCGAGATTCGAACCTCGATCTCCCCGTCCTCAGCAGTCGAGCTCAACACGACTCGCGCGTTAGCCAACGTCGCCACCGAGGCGGGTTTTAATCAAGTGACCTCGGGAAATAGGGGAATGGGGAATAAAAATAAATTAAACTTTTAGGTATGATTGAAAATTTTAATTTTAGCCCCCTTCAGAATATACAAATGTATTTTAATATTTAACATTTCTAAGTGAGAATTGAAGATATGGTTTGGGAGGGGAGGAAGTTGTGCAATAACAAGCCATGTTACGTCTGCCATTCAGGTCCGCCAGATTGTGGTTTAGTCGATTGTCAATCTTTCGTCTTAGAAAGGATATCGAGGCTTAGTTTAGGAAAGGAGTGTTGTCTAATACTTCCAACATAGATTGGTGATCCTAGTAATCTAATGTATGACCTATCCTATTCTTTACATCTATATATAATATTAGTTCTTTATGCTTTTCCCTCAGTTGTATCTTAAAGAGCTGCCAATTAAGATATTGTCCTTGTATTGAATTTACAATTATTTTGAATGGTATGTTCATCACACTTTTTGTGTTCAAACGCTTGCTGGTGAATGATACAATGATAACTTTAAAAAAATCGGGGAAGTCATCATATTCTGGTATAATGCAATGAAACCTTTAAGATGACCTGTCATTGCTTTTGCTGCATCCGTTGTAGTTGATACTAGTATTATAAAAGGAAGTTTAAGTTTATTAAAGACAATTTTGAAGGCGTTGAATATGTCTAAGCCTATAATATTTTTCTTTCAGAGGAATCATCCCAAGCAGTTCTTATTTTGTGCTAAAAACACTAAAAACCATACGTGCAAAACCAATTACTTAAGTAGTATCACTTATATCTTTGTAATCATTAATCTGGAAAGAGAAAGCACTACATTTACATATATCTGCTTGCGGGTGTTATTTCTTACTGTCGCCCATTTTTTAAAACTCGTTGCATCCCAATATTTTGGGATAACTGTAGATCTTGTAAAGCAGTACACATCTCATTCTTGTTTTTTAAATGTAAATAAAGTACATTTGCTATTTCTAAAAACGTGTTCTTGATAAATTCACCATCACTAAACAGCTTACATTTCTTTGCAAGAAGTTGACTTAATTTGAACATTATTGCTTTTGATTGTAAAGCTGGCTTTACGGACAAAGTTTTTTCAACTTGAGTTTTCTAACCTCACTATTGGATGGAAAGTGCAACTGATAGTTGTGAAGGGTGTTGTGCCGTTCCAAATTACCTTTTTTAGATATTGGTACTATAGCGTTACAAATTAAGCAACGCCATTTGCACGTTATCATTAGACAGAAGTAATCAAACTTCCATTCTTTGTGAGAATGATAAATCTTACTTATCCTTTTAGAAACATTCATTTATTATTTCACTACATACGATCCTCGCTGTTATTAACATTACAAGATACAGAACGAGTGTAAGACACTATCCCTTATTAATGTTATGAGAAACGAACAATGTAGGATAAAACAGTTGAACGAGTATTGAACTTGAAACAAACACACAGCGCATTTGTTAAACACCAGTTGACTAATCTGATACAGTCCACGTTTCACCAAGCGATAGTACGCGGACATGAAATTCATTGTTTTTTGCCGTGCCTGTGTTTCTTTGCCATCTGCCAGCCATGTGACGCAACTCAGTTTAATATCAACGTGAACGGCGAAAGCTCGTTGGGATATAGCATTAGCGAACGGTTAAGTATTCGATTTTTAAGGATTTGGACATTTCTCTCTCACGAAATATTCAGCGATCAACCAAAAACGATGCCGCGATCGGCCGGTAGATCGCGGTTGATGTTCTGGCCATGCCTGCTGTATACCTTTCCAAAGTCTCCTTTCTTCAGTTGCTTTTCTTTAGCACTTCTTTACATGATACAATTTAAATCCATGATATTTTCATTCTTAACATCAACAACAGTGAAATTGCAATTAACTCAAAGGGTTTACTATTCTATAAAATATAACAAAATTATTTCACTTGTCTATTTTTACTGTTTTATCTTACTATACAAATAAAGTATTGTACTCGTGAAATATTTGACCTCAAGTTTATCATGAATCTGTACGTTTCATATGCCCTCGAACCCAAAATTAAGATCTTACGATTCTGTCTATCTGTACTCAGGGCTAATAATTTAATTATTTGATGGATTTGGTGCAAACTTGATATTTTGATTTTATATGGTCACACCTTGGAGCGTTTTTGTAATATCGGCCCTAACCTTCAAAATTTGCATATTTTACTGATTTGTGAAAGTTTGCCATTTAAAAAAATAGCTTTTAGCAGCTAATTTGTTTGAATATTGTTTCTTATTATTATCAAATTAATTTTTATTTTCCTGAGAAATTTCAATAAGGGATGTTTACTAATAATAGATTTCTCATTAAGAGTAGATTATTGATAGAATATTATTTTAATGTTGTCACAAATATACTAAATGAGAAATTATGTACGATTGTGTTATACCATTCATTTTAAAGCCAAATTAAAAAATATAGTCACCATGATACGACGCGACGTTTGGTTCGAGGTGTATTAATTACCCTAGGTGTTATCCGTGGAGTGAGATGGCCTATAAAAACACCTGTTTTATCCGTTCTAGTATATCCCCTCTCCGTAGTTGACGAAACCCTTAGATTCGGAACAACCCTCCATCGTTCCCAACAACTGAATGTTATTAATAGAGTTCTCTGATTGGTTTTTATATAGCTGTAAACCTCAAAAATGTAATTCGTTCACGTTTTATTTTGCTTCGAGTACTTCTTTACCCACGACAAGAGACCTTACGATTCTATATGACTTTCTGAACGCTTTACACACATTTGGAAGAGCTATGTATATTGTGTTTTTAATATTTGCTTTTGATAAGTTTAGAAAAAATGGAATTAAGTTATTTAGACAAAGAGCGTTTCGTAAAAAAAAAAAATATTTTAAATATAACATTAGATGATAGTTTTAAAAATCACAATATTATTAACTATACTAAGAACTAATAAGTTAAATTGGAATTTAATACAAAATTCTAAAGTAGAATCATAAGGGCCATCCATGTGTAATACCTTACTTAATACAGATTATTTAGGCTTACCGATAATAAAGTAAAATATAAATTGTAATTTTAACTTACACAAAATTTGATTTGACTTAGAGTTGTTAGTTGTGAGTTGTGGAAAATGCACTTATTGCTACAGTAGCCCCATGGCTTCTTTGGTGATGACTGACAGCTCACAGCTGACTTCTGACAGTCAACATTTAGGTATATACCTAAATTTTGACCGTCAGAAGTGACAGCTGCTAAACACATGTTTTTGAAGATCATATGGTTTGGCGTAGGGATACGTAATTTGGTCTGGTAGCTTTTCAAAGCTGTCAGCCAGCACCAAAGAAGCCATGGGGCTACTGTAGTTGAGATATTCCAGGGTGTATCGTGGTCCAGATGTTAGGAGGTGGAAGTAGGGATTGAAGGAGATTATATTAGGCGTCACACTCGAAATAGAATGGAGAACCAATCATGGGGAGATCAGAGTTCGAGTCCCTTTCAGGTGTGCTGAGAGTGGGTTTTCTCAAATAGTTTATCACACTTCCTCAACGTAAATGCTAATAGACTACTTCTTAAAATTAATTTTCATTATTCCTAGCAAATTAGCGTAATTAGTACGAATGGGTATAACCTGAACGTTAGGGAGACTCACCGCTAAAAAGATTTACTATAGTATTTTTAGAAAAACAATTTAATATTTACGTAAAAACCATAATTAAGATTAGTTTAGACGGTATTATTCAATCATCAATTTAAATAAAGTAAAGATGATCTGGATAGTAAATTTTTTTTATGCAATCAGAACAAATAGTAAAAACATTTTTTTAAATGTATGTATGTACAATATGTATGATATTTAGACACGTATCAAAATAAATGGAGTATACATTTTTGTGACTTGAATATATGAATTGGAAACAAATTAGAAAAGGATAACTTAAGACACGTTAAGAAGAAGAAAAATACAAACCACTTAAAATATACACATAAAAGTATTTTAAGGAATAAATGTTTAAGTCAAATAAATACTCTGAGACTTAAAAACATGTCATTTATATAACGTTTGTTGTGTGGATGAAGGCTCAGTATAGTTTACACGTGTATGTTCTGATAAAAGAAGGCTCAGTGTAGTTTACACGTGTATATTCTGATAAAAGAAGGCTCAATGTAGTTTACACGTGTGTGTTCTAATAAAAGAAGGCTCAGTGTAGTTTACACGTGTATATTCTGATAAAAGAAGGCTCAGTGTAGTTTACACGTGTATATTCTGATAAAAGAAGGCCCAGTGTAGTTTACAGGTAAATGTTCTGATAAATAAAGGCTCAGTGTAGCTTACACGTAAATGTTCTGATAAAAGAAGGCCCAATGTAGTTTACACGTGTATGTTTTGATAAGAGAAGGCTATGTGTAGTTTATACGTAAATGTTCTGATAAAAGAAGGCTCAGTGTAGTTTACACGTGTATCCTGGTAAAAAAAAGTCTCAGTGTAGTTTACACGTGTATGTTCTGATAAAAGAAGGCTCAGTGTAGTTTACACGTGTATGTTTTGATAAAAGATCGCTCATTGTAGTTTACACGTGTATGTTCTGATAAAAGAAGGCTCAGTGTAGTTTACACGTGTATGTTTTGATAATAGATGGCTCAGTGTCGTTTACATGTAAATGTTCTGATAAAAGAAGGCTCAGTGTAGTTTACACGTGTATGTTCTGATAAAAGAAGGCTCAGTGTAGTTTACACGTGTATGTTTTGATAAAAGATGGCTCAGTGTCGTTTACATGTAAATGTTCTGATAAAAGAAGGTTCAGTGTAGTTTACACGTGTATGTTCTGATAAAAGAAGGCTCAGTGTAATTTACACGTGTATGTTTTGATAAAAGATGGCTCAGTGTCGTTTACATGTAAATGTTCTGATAAAAGAAGGCTCAGTGTAGTTTACACGTGTATGTTCTGATAAAAGAAGGCTCAGTGTAGTTTACACGTGTATGTTTTGATAAAAGATGTCTCAGTGTCGTTTACATGTAAATGTTCTGATAAAAGAAGGCTCAGTGTAGTTTACACGTGTATGATCTGATAAAAGAAGGCTCAGTGTAGTTTACACGTGTATGTTCTGATAAAAGAAGGCTCAGTGTAATTTACACGTGTCATGATCTTATTAAAGAATGCTCAGTGAATTGTACAAGTATATTCTGATAAAAGAAGAGTAAATGTTATTATCAAAGATGGCTCAGAAAAGGGTTGGGGGCATCACTTCCTTATAACAGCCTCCCCCACCCCCTTCAAAGTTTATTTTAAGAACTCACCTACGTCTCATAGCGCCTGCGTGTGTGCGTGACACGCGCGTAGTAAATGGGACGCGCGCACGGGATTGAAGTGGGTCGATCACCTACCTAGTTCCTTCGGGTCCTTGGAGAGGGACCAACTTAGTCCTCCCCCGGACCGAGTGGTAACTGTGTGTGGTACAAACAACACGACCGTTCTTCATTTCCCCATTGCTGACGCTCATACTCTCGTTTAACTTTATGTGAGGTAGAAGGGGACGCGAGATAAGGCAACAAATGTTGTAGTTTTTATAGCAAAACATTTCTTTGTCCAAAATAAATAAAATAATACTCCAGTATCAACGTTAATTTAATTTTCTTCACTCTGTGATATCAACAGTAATCATTAAATATTTGCTATGGTTGTCCTGGAGTTTAATGACAACTTTTTTTTTGTTAATTTAAAAGGTTACTCATCTAATGTCGCTATGCTCATGATTTATATTCGACAACCATTGATATCACCGTGTGAATAAAATTAAACTTAACGTTGCTACTGGAGCAATATTTTATTTATTTTAGCAAAAAAATAAAAAGTTTTGTTATAAAAACTACAAAAACACTGGCGTTTTCTCTCGTCACCTTCATCCCCACCTTAAGAAATTTTCAAACCCAATTACAAGCGTAAAATGGGTGATTTAAGAAAACATTCCATCGCAGCCATTAGACTTTCGGGTTTAACGTATCCTACTTGTTAAATATGCAGATGTAAGTGATGAGGTGGTTTAGAAAAAGTTGAAATGAACTCACATTTTCATGGAGGCAGAGTCGTAAGATTATTAGGTAAAACACTCTAAGAACACTCATGCGGGAATTGAACCCAAATCTCCCTGTAACCGTCTACCCAGTATACTGCAAAAGTGACGCGTTAGATCATGCAACCACTGATGCATATTTTAGTAAATTATACATCCGTTTCATTTTTACAGAAGATTACAAACGACTTTAAGTGATAAAGGGACGTGTAGAACAATGTATCGTTACTCCACCCGCATTTTCTTGAAGAAGTGGTGTAAAATCACATGTTATGTGATAAGCACAAGTGTGTGTGATCGTGGTTGATTTTTGGCTTCCCTCTTGTCAGGCAAATCACCCCTCTGGATGTTGACAATATCAATCTGTAATGTTCTAAAACTTCTACAATGTACATTGGTTTAAAAGATTCAAATCAGTGAAAATATGATTTTATAAATATATTTTATTTTCTTCGTACTATTATTTCACAGTATCTAAATATCTACAATTTTTTTATAACCTTTCTTTTAAAGAAACGATTTTATATTCTAAAAGCAACAACTTAAATGGAGGCATTTTTTTGTAATTTAAAAAAAGTGCAGAAACTCGTAATGGAAGTAATGCGGACAAAGACGTCATTCTCAGATTTTTTCTGCTCCTGATGATAAAGTCGAATTTGAGCCAAGACTACCAATGATCTCCTTTACGAAAATGGGAATACTTTTTATTTTCTGAATTCCAATTTCATCATCCCTATCTTATTATTGTGAATATACGTGTCAGCTGGGTGGGTAGTAAGGCACAGATCACAGAAAAATAAATATTACGGTGCTATCGTAATGATTTCTCATGTCATCTATTCCTTGTAGTTTGAATTTAATTTTTTTCAAAAATTTGTTTTCAGACCAGCCCCAGTAAAACTTTCTACAGCAAAACTACTACTAATAAAAAACACTTTTACGATATTAATTTCAAACATAATTATTTGAGATATTAAAAAAGATGGAGCTCTCAAAATAATTCGTTTTAGTAGAGCTACCATTAAATTATTTTTTCTTGGAAAAACAAAAAACATTTAAATTTCTAATGAAAGACACTCTCCAGAGGCTAATTTAGAACAAAATCATTATTGCAGTTTACGAATAATTTCAAATTAAATAAAAAAATTGTCACAAACAAACTATTCTTGGTATTACTGTATATCTAGAATAAAAATTCCAATTTGACTTAGAGCTATGATCATATGCCATCTAAATATCACGTTTTTGAAAATATACGGATAAACTGTTTCAGCTGTGTAGAGAAAGACATGGGGATATACACAAATAATTGTAAAACCATCTTTTTTAGATCGGAAGCACACCAAATATCCATATCATCATCTCAAAGCTAAAATTGTTCTCAAATATAATAACTTTATCTAAATGAGATAGTAAAATAGTTCAGAATAAAATTTTTAGTCATAATTTTCTCTTTTGTTTCGCAGAAGAGCGTTTAAATTCATCGTAAAAGAACAGTTTCATTTTATTTTCATAAACTTTCAAAACACACAACGCTAATAAATAATACCTCTTGTGTTGTGTTCTTTAGAAATTCATTATTAAAACATTACAGCTTGAGTTGATTTTCAACTTCTATATAATTATAATAAAAAAAGGTAAAAATGTTTTACCGACAAAATATTGTTTTTCTGTACCTTTTTTTAATATAATAATTTTATTATTAAAATGTTTTATGCCAAAGTGAACGGTATTTTCTAAGGAAAGACTTATTTTAATTTCCAAGCGTTAACCGGAAGTTCATGGTATATTTTTATTCGTTTCACTTAACATGAGTAATATAGTTTTATACATACATATTGTTTAGTAGATTTAAATAAAAACATTTATAAATAGAAACATGTATATACGAGCGGCTCCACCAAATTGAAAATGAAAAAGTACAATTCGATTTCCCCCTCAAAACCAACAAATTTTGTCAGAACATTTTTTTTCTTTAAAATGCTTTGTTTCCTAGAAAAATGTGTGTAGCATTTTAAATGTCCCACCCTATATATATCCATCTAAAGATATTCTTACCAAATCTAAGTGACATATTTCCATTTGATTAAACGTTTGATGAGCTTCCTTTATATTGAATATTTTTTTAAATAGAATACAGGAAGGCTAAAAATATTTTATATTAAAATTGGTCGTAAAATACTACCACCAGCTCCATGAGAAATGAAATGCAGTCTACCTCTAAGGAGTATAATATTTCAGTTATCTGATAGACACGATTATTTAAAACTAAAGAAAAAGATTAAAGTGTAAATGATGTTAAGGCTCAATCTTGTTTGCCTGTGACAGAGAGATAAACGTTTGAATCTTAGCTGGGTTTTCTGAGAGTTGTTTTCTTAAATTCACCTTAACTCTCTCCATTTTAATATGGGTACATTTCCTCTGAACTTTACCATCGCTATCCTTACCTCATTAGTGTATTAATATAGATAGTCCGGATGGGTATAAATAATCGCTGCAAAGTGATAATAATACATATTTATTATAAGAAGAATAGGAGAAGATTAACTTAAAGATGGTTGCATCCACACTGGTTTGGAGAGAGGATGGGAAAACCATCGTATAAGATCCCTTGTAAAAATCACCCCAAGTGAAAGTAAGCGCCAAATATAGCCCTAACTCCAAACCAGTGTATGATTGCTCCCCATTGGTATATCCTGTTTCTAGCCACTCCACCTTACCTTGTTAACCTAGAGGCTTCTCACCCCTCCCAAGAGCCCCGTTCTCTCCCCTTCAGTGCCCAGATTGGTCCGGGGCTTTCTATCACAAGGCTCTAATGTGGAAAGAGGGAGATAGGGGGTTTTCCACTCAACTATTCGGGAGAACTATGACGTGGCATGAAAATTGCTGAGATCCCTAGGTGTCCTGGAGTGTGTTGAGTGCGCTATGGACCACCATCCCTGTCTGGGCCACAACCCGTCTGAGGTGTCCTGGGGTGTGTTGACTGCACTCTGGACCACCCCCTGTCTGGGCCGCAACCCGTCTGAGGTGTCCTGGGGTGTGTTGACCGCACTCTGGACCACCCCCTTGTCTGGGCACGCAACCCGTCGGAGGTGTTCTGGGGTGTGTTGACCGCACTCTGGACCACCCCTTGTCTGGGCTGCAACCCGTCGAAGGTGTCCTGGGGTGTGTTGATTGCTGTGCTGTGGTTCCGGAATTCAATCCTTGTTTCAGGCACGGAATTATCTGATTGCCAAACCCTTCCTTCACCTCTGACAAGACGTGTAGTAATCACACCTTGTGAATGTGTGAAATGCCAAGCCCCCACCCTGTTTCGGATCCCACGTTAAGCTGTAGGTCCTCCATTTCATCTCACAATCACCCTACCATTACACGTTAGCGTAAGTGCGTACAGCCCGAACGGATATTAAGACGCGTTGCTAATAATAATATTGATCACATATTATGACAGTAACCTGTCCTGGGTTGACAATAGCAATAGCTCTTATCACAACATCAATGGCATGCCTCATCATGGCCATGTATTCTGAATCATCGGGGAAGAGTGGGAGCAATGCTGCTCCAGACCTTATGCTAGGCACAATGTTCTCTAACAAAGATATCTTACAATAATGATATGCAGACCAAGACACATAGAACTCCATTGTATTTACTGGAGGGCTAGTGATAATCCTGCTAACGTGAACACACCATTCTGTTTCTCTCGAAACTGAGTCTAATATTGCATATTCGGCAGGTGAAATTAATGAAAGTTTGTCGGTTACCAAGGGTAATTTTTTCAATCCAACAATAGGAGGAACACTTATGTAGGTATTAGACAACGGATTAAATTTCTTACCTGTATTAATCATTTAAACACTTCATGATTCCAACCAGGATTATCCATGGTAAGATGTTGGAACAGCGAAATCACTGTCCTATGAAAAGAGCCACTTGCACTCGTAGCTGTTGGATTATGATCAATGTTATCGAGAGCAGATGCTGTGAATACCCCTGTTTTCATCTGAGGGGACATCCTATTCTCTGAAAGTATGCCACTGCTGAACTACCTATATCCAAGGCCGTAGCCAGCCAACAATTTCAGGGTGGGTTTGGTAGGCACATCCCCCAATTGCCAGAAGCTAGAAAAAAAATTATAAATAATAAACAGTTCTAGAAGTTATATGAAGTGTTTATTATGGCAGCATAACTCCCTAACTGACAGAGGCTAGGACAAATTATAAATATTAAACTCCTCTAGAAGCTCACTGAAGTGCTTTTTATGGTAACACAACACCCTAATTTGTGGTTGAATCTTAATTTTGATATTTTTTGAACCATAAATAAATCTATGTATTTTGTTTATAAAATTTTGGGGTTGGGAGTTGAATCCCCCAAAAAAAACCTGGCCACGACCTTGCATATATTGGCTGATAGACTCAAAACTCGACCATATATCCAAGACAATGCAAGGTATTAACAAGGTTCTTCGATATCGTTTTAGCATAGACAGCAGCACCAACAAATAGGGGAAGAGGGGTCTCTTGCCTTACCGTGCGCCGAATCCTCTCTGTGCCCTCACGACGGGAACTGAAGCGATTTTATACCATAAGTTGCATTATTGTTAGACTCACTTGAGATACATTATTGTTATGATTCTCTATACTATATCTATTCAGAATCACGCTCCCAAGTGTTGATAGGGAGCTAGGTGTTGAATTTTCCTGGCAATCAGGAAAGGAACATTTAAAATTGCTGTTCTTTGACCTTTGCAACTCCAAAACATCTCTTTAGACTATTTTAGCAGCTCTATCAATTATATTTGCTTCTCCTTCTGCATCAAATGCACATTCTTGTCTAAGATATTTTCCAAATATTTCATTTGGCACAAGTAGAACCTTGCGACCCTTTTTGTGAGCTTCAACTCCTGTGAAAAAACCAAAGGTATTTTTCTTTCAACTTTATCGATTTGACGGTATCATCAGATCCACCTAGTAATTCCACTCACTGTTTGTACGTGTTTTTTAAATGATTGAGACAAAAAAATGTGGAGAAACATCGTTGTACTCCAAATATGAGTCAATAAAGTTGACTAGCTCAGCGAATGCAAATAGCGGTGCAGAATCTTTGGCCATGTGTTCTTTTGATTTTGGTTGCGTACGGTACTCTTTATACAGTTTAATTAGGCACATACGATGGTACACTTCATCTTTGGCAACCATATCACCACCACTTAATTTTTCTAAATGATTGTCCTTCTGCAATGCTGTCACACAAATTAGCACCTTTTCATGAAGTACAAGTGGCATGGCCTTTTGCAGATACTGCTTACTATCTGCAGTCTTATCACAGAAAAAACACATGGGTTCTATCTCTGGCTTAACCAATGTAACACTGGACCTCAGGAATATTTTAGCCTGCTTAGTGTCCTGCAACTCCGAATTGTTATCTTAAAGTTGGGATAGAGTACGCTTTTAGGCACGTTGAGGATTAACATTGTGTTCAAGACTACATTTCGTAATGGTACCTAGCAGGTCGTTGAATGAAAGTCTGTAGCAAGCCTTCATCTTCATTAAGCAAGTTTATGTTAATCCTGTTAGGTATATTTATTTGTTGCCTGCACCTTCACCTCTGATTCCAGTACATATGGGACGTTCTGCTTTTTCAGTCTGGCACAAACAACATAACTCCCAGTTTGTTTCACTCATCTGAGGGGACTCTGCAGGACTTGTCACTATCTTCAATGGTATCCTCATGTTGCTGTGTTGCTGCGGTTCTATTGTTTACATAAATATACCCCAAAAAAGGTGGAAATAGCAACAATTAAAATTACGATAGAATGCAAATAAAAGTACGATATGTCACCAACGGCCTCATGTTTATACAAACATTGTATGTTGTGAGTGGCAAATTGTATAACGAGTGTTGCGAGGGTAGTTATGATGAATCAATAAACAAATAAACTAGAAGCACTGACTCATAAAGGAGGTGTCAGCGGTGCTAGCTAGAAACCAGGTCGGTCGCCCGGTTTAAATGGGAGGGTTTGAAGCTCTCGGGGCTGACTACGGGAGATCGTAGCCTGGGAGGTCACGCTGCTTGTCACGGGGCCACGTGGGCTAACGTGGTTTCACCAAGTACCAATCGGGGCTGCAACTTGAGCCCAGAGAACCAGGTTCGACGACCGTGCAGGGACTACCTATCTGTCAGTCAAGCCATAGGTAAACCTCATAACTCCTCGTTCGGTCACTCGCTTCTTTATATTCACTAAGTTCTTCATTTTAACTTCACTTCTACCATTACATTTGTATTAGAATATTAGTATTAATAAACCTTTAAAAACCAAGTCTAACGTCAATCACGAGCCCACACATGTAATTATATCATCACCACCCCTTTTTTTCTCGGCCAAATACATCCTAAAAAATCTCCAGGCCTACACGAAATAGACATACAGACAAATACATGATAATCCTGCAATAAAAAAAATTATCAAAAAAAATGTTTAAATATATCTCTAATAATGTTGTATTACACTAATTCTGATATTGTATTCAAGTTCCTCGGGGTCAATTTAGTGGGAAATAAGCTTTACCATGCGATGGCTTATTCATATTTAATATGTCTTGTTTCAATTATAGGGGCCATATTTACAAATTGCCGCCATTGGTGAACCGGGTGAGAGCCTAAGTGGCTCCCGTCCTTAAAATCAACGTGTGGGTGTGTAGTACATGTGACAAAAAAAATGTGCTTTTATACCCAAATGCACAATTGGTTTACATCCCCCCAGACTTATAGCCTTACCTTGAATTAGTTCTATCAAGTGAAATTTATCACACCCTCTCTCTTTCATCAGGGCCGGTCTAAGGCGTGTGCTACGTGGGAAACCACACACACAAACAGTTCAGGGGGGCGCCAAAATTGCCCAAAAATAAATATTGCAAATAAATCTTTAAGGTTGTTCAGTGTGACGTACCCCTGTCAACTAACTAGTTGACGGGTCAAGACTGTACGATATATGAGTTAGGCTCAGGCCGAACCTTTGGTGGGTGGCAGGAGATTATGGGTAGGTATGTGTTAGTTTTGATTCTCAGTCAGTCACCAAACCTCCGTGCGAACAACATGGCTTTTCGAAGAACTCACGAAACCCTCCACAGCAGAAACAATGGAAATTTTCTCGGGCTCGTAGAGCTGACTGCAAAATTCTATCCTGTTATGAAGGAAGATATTTCCCGAATTCTGGGGAAAGACAATCTCAGATGTGTAACTTATTTGGCTAAGAACATTCAAAATTGTATACATAAGGTCTAGTTTTAAAATTGACATATATAGTATTTTCCCATTTTTTTCAGATGGGGGGATGGGGGGCGCACAAAATGTGAGTTTTACACATACAAAACTTTTGCCTTAAACCGGCTTTGTCTTTCAGGTTCATTATAAGTTTATCTTCCCTGAACTGTCTTGTTATTCCCCCTATTCGCTTTCCATTAGGTTTGCGAGTCACTGCCCTGACCACGGTTATAGTTTCTTTCACTTGTACTGCACATTTTGCCCACCGTAACCTGCGATATTTGATCACTCTAACGATGTTTGGTCGTTAATACAGGCTGTGCAACTCATCAGTATGTAGTTTCCTCCACTCTCTATTATCCTCGTCACCTTTTGGACCATATTATATTCCTAATCACTAATATTACGAACACCCTACATTTATTCTCGTCATCTAAGCTCTGATACTTATTAACTTAGGTTAAAATAACGAATATTAAAAACTCAGTTAAATGCACCATCTGTATTAATATTATTAGCACCGCGTCTTACTACCCGTTCGGGTTATACGCACTTACGCTAATGTGTAATGGTAGGGTGATTGTGAGATGAAATGGAGGACCTACAGTTTAACGTGGAATCCGAACCACGGTGGAGGCCTGACATTCCTCACATTAACAAGATGTCTTGTCAGAGGTGAAGGAAGGGATTGGTTATCAGATAAATCTTTGCCAGGACCGGGGATCGAACCCCGGCCGCCAGCATAGAAGTCTGACACCTTACCCCTAGACCACCAGGTCACCTGCACCATCTGGATATGAAAATGAACATATATGTGAATATCACAATATTTAATTAACCTTTATATGGAATTGAACCAAGGTCTACCAGATTTGAAATCAAACTCCATCACAATTTCCTAGTGTAATGGTATCCTTTATAAGTAGAATTTCAACATGATAGCGTTGAGCTTCAACGACCAACCAAGGACTTAATATATGATTGATAGAACAAACGAGTATCCATAGGTTATAGCACATTATAATGCTCCTCATCTGAGCTCGAGTCAAGGCCCCTAAATCTGTTGGTGGTATCCTTAACACTCAGCCACTCTGCTATGCCTATCAAACATGTGATCATTTTTATTAAATAGAGGACGGGGAGATCGAGGTTCGAATCTCAGTTGGGTGAACTGGGGGTGGTTTTTCCTAAATGGTTTTACACTCTCCCTCCATGCAAATGAAGGTTCATTTCCTCTAACTCAACCTTCCCAATTCCTAATCCATTAACGTAATTAGTACTAAAAGCGTATAACCCGAACGCGTAGTAAGACGCGGTGCTAAATATTATTATTATTTATTAAGTAGAGTGAATAGTAACATTCAGGACACAGGTTCGATACTCGTGTCTGGCTTTTCATTTTTCAATTAATCAAATATGATTTTATCAGAATCATTTATGATAAAATCCATATATTTCAGCTAATAATACATATTAGTCCTATAAATTTGTTTTATTTATAAACTTTTATCATGGGTATTGATTAGTTTTGCAATTTTTGATGCGACCAATTATATCAGCGCTCTATCTATAAACTAACTTAATTTTAGTACAAACAACACCCAGACATCCCTCCCTGTTAAAGCAGAAGTCACCAATTCAATAATAATAAATATTCCTGCCATGTCTAAAATTGAACGTGTAGTTCCTAGTTCAGTAGACAGGTGCGCTACTGACTGAGTTAATATGTTGAACTATGTATAAACTAAGACAACTAAAGTGTTTTTAATTAATTTGATGTTATGACCTAATTGCATCAGTTTTTATCTCTTCTGGCAACATTTTTCGTGAATTTTATTTGCTATTCTCTAAATCTATTAAAGTTATTTACTAATTGAAGCTACTGGATGAGATTAAACGCACAGTAGGCCTATCTAAAGATCTATAAATAAAAATATAATTTTCAATAAAATTAGATAATAGGTGATAAAATAATTGCGTCCTTGATTTATGTAGGTCATTATTTTGAGCCTGTCACGTCAAGAATGTCAACAAGAAAAAGTTATCTTTCTCATTGTGAATCAGTAAATGATAATTTTAACCTCAATTTAAGAAATATGCGCAGTTATTTTCTCATATATTGGTTAATAATAAATTACTATTTTGACAATGTTATTCAATAAGGCTATAAGATTAATTGAGTCGCTACTGCGTGACCTTGAGTACTGTTTTAAAGCCTGATAATCTAGCTGTTGTTTCGTAACTATTATAGAATGAATAACAGAAATACAAAATGTAGCACGCCACAAAGATACAAACATATTGTTATAAACTTGAATTATGTCAATATTTGCCGAAGTAGTGACAACAAACAAGAAGGATGTTTTATGCTCTTTGGGATCATGTTTTCAGTTTCTAGTTATTTATTTATACTTTTTAATGACAATGTACTCGTTGTTTGTGACTTTCCTAACTTCGTTATAAATTAAAAGAAACATTAAACATGATTTATTGTGTTTGGAATAATTTGAAAAATTAAAATTAGTTTTTTACTTTTTCATATAAAAAGATTTGTAATCGTGAGCATGTTATGCCTAGAGATTATGATAATTCGTGTGTTTTATGTGACCTTGAAGTCGGAACAGAAAAAAAATGGATCTTACCATTCTGTATGTTCCCATGTATGTATGTCTGTCCGTCCTTAGGCCTAAATCCAAAACAGTTTATTGGAATTTTTTAAATTCTAAATTTATATATTATTTGACTACACCTACCAAAGGATGTATTTTTGAGTTTGACTCTAACTATTAAATTAATAGTTGTTTAATCACACGTAATTTTTGAAAATTACACATTTTTCGAAAATTATTCTAATGATTTAATTTGGAATATCTTGGAAATGTTTGTAAGGACAAAAATGTATTCTGGTTTTATGGGGAAAACTTAAATTAATCGTAGTTTACTAATGCCTGAGGGCTTTGAAATATTTTAAAAATAGCTTTAACTATTTGTTCAAAATGAATATTTTGTTATTTCTTACAATATAAATAGTCATACATATATATGGGCCTATGGGTTTTTAAAATGAATAATTTAACATTTTTTTATAAATCTTCTTTTTAAAAATATGAGATTTTTTGAAACTAGCTGATTGTTTTAAATACCCGGGGAAAATGTTACATGCTACATTATACTGTGTACCTTTATTTTACTAATAAATTTATTTAAAGGTAGCTTAGACCTAGTTATTAAAGATTTGAGAACATTCTAAAAGACCTTTAGGGATTAAGATGGAATGAACAATGTCTTAGTACTATTGGCCGCATAAATCCACAAACGAATCACCTGTGGCTGTGAAACCAACGAAGGCTCTTAGTAGCCGATGATATTCACACGTCCATCACACGCTCTGACTTAACATATGAGTGAAGAGTGACCCTGAACAAGGGAGTATCCCTGGATAGCTCAGTGGTTAGAGCATTGGCACGCCAAGCTAAAGGTCCTGGGTTAGTTTCCTTTGTCAAGGTGTCATTTTTAAATGTATTTAAATATGAAATTTAAGAACTAGTTTAAAATGGGTAATTGGGGATAGTTTTAAGTGACATATAGTTTTATTTTTTATTTTAGGGCCACGAATTACTACCCGTTCGCATCATACGCCTTATTTTTATATTCTTACCTATAAAAATAGTTAAAAAGTATTTTAAAAATAACTTTTTTTAAATTTTAAATTAAGCGTTGGCAACCCAAAACCTAAACATATGATTTTCGAACTGTCATCCAGGTAAAAACCTATCGTGAACGGAATATAAGTAAATTTACTCTAACTCATCCCGTATCTTTTGTTCAATGAAGGTAAAAATTTATATTCTTTTCCTCAAATAAGAAAAAAAATAGATCAACTTCTTATTAATGAGGGACTATTAAAGTATACGTGTTGCGTCATGTGAGGATTTAAAGAGAGAGGGAGAGCTAAAAACCTTAAAGTTGCATTAATGGTTACTTGTTGAAGGGAGGTTCAAATAAAAAGCAATATCTCTTTTTAATACAACACACGCCACTAGTTTATTGTTTCAAATAAATCAGTAAATTGCGATTTCTCTCTAGTGAAAAAGAGGAATTAAAACGTAAATGTAAAATATGACATTATTTTTACTCAAACCAGCTGGAAAAATAAAGGTAGAAATGAGAGGAAATGTTTTCGCTTTTAGGGGAAAGGAACTAGTTCGATACTATGCACTCTACCATAGCTCCTTGACACGACTTACCAACTAACTTTGTTCTAGGCACTCCAACCTGTCTCCTCCTGTTTTTACAATGTAACTCAGTACTACCATCATTTTTTAGGGTAAATATGTTTTAAAAAATAGTATGGGGAGTGAGGTTTGGTTTGGATAGAGTATACCAGTTTTTTTTTTGTACGGGGAGTGTTTGAAAACCAGTACGATGATCGAAGATTAATTAAGATTACGTGTACCTACTTTTTTGGGATTTAAAAAAAACAATACAAGGAGTCTGGTTTAATTTAGATAAAATGTACCGGCAATTTTTTTTTAAGAAAACATATTTGAAAAACAATACGAGGGGCGGGGTTTAGTGTATTTGTGCATTTTAATTAATAAATGAAGATTGTGGTTATGAAACATTTGTTTTTTAATCAATGACCAGTAAAGCATCAGTGTATCAAAAGATCGATGGTCGTGTTGCGAGGCGGTGTAGTATAGGTAGTGGCCCTCCCTTCTTCTTCGTACAGCGAGTGTTAGTAGTACGGCCTTTATTCGCTCATCGTGGACGAAATGATGTCGTCATAACCCTACCTATCTTGACTTGAACTTTCATTGCGTTCCATTACACCCCAAGCGGCAGTTTTCTTACCCAAATTTGAATCTGGTGCGAGTTTTCTTTTCCAAGCTTTCTTTGTAAGTTCTCGATCGGCGGTTTTATGATCAAGATCTTTCACTTTAGAGTAGGCGATATTGTTTGATTCCAAACGCCCGTTTCAATTCGTTAATGACGGGATCACCTCATTTTAAACGTTTTGAAAACTTTGTAACTAGTATCTATGTATATGCGCTTCAAACGGTAATGTATTGATAATCTTACTCAGCAGTCTTTGGTTCATGACACGTACTGACGGACGTTTATATAGACAAATACATTATAATAGCTGTGCTACTTGACATGCGTCTAGTGAAACAGACAGATTCATTACCCGACCGCAGTAACGATCACGATGAAGGTAAAGCCTTACCTCAAAGGCACAGTATGTTTTTGTTACCTGATACTATTTGTTATATAATTTCAGACCTTCAAATTGAGGGAACACAAATGCTTAGATCAATCTGATTGAGGAACCGAATGAATTTCGATTCAAGAACGTGTACATTTACTCTAAATCATGGTAACAATCCAAGTAGCAACGTTTATTTCAGGTTCTCAGATTCATTGAGGGGATTGGCTATTTTCCTTTTTCTGGCCATGATGAGATCACTCCACCGTCTGAATCTAAACCCGACTATGCATTCATTTTCAACGACCTCACATACGACAATATTTATAACATTGAGTCTTATTTCAGTATGGGCAGTCATAAAGCTATTGACTGTTTCTCTCTAAGCTAAACATAATCTCTAATCCCTGATCAGAAGTTGAGAGATAACGCTAACACGCTCATACTTTTAAAGATGGTCGATTCGAACTTTAAATATGTCTATGACGATCATGTCAACAAATGTACGACCTTCCAAAAATCTAAGGAAATGCGATTGTTATGCTGGAAATATAGGTACGATTTTCTAGTCTTGAGTTAAGTTTATAAAATTTATAATGGACGTTACTGTTGAGGTTCGCTGATACACATACAAATAACTGACACGCCATTCTCTCAACCAAGTGTTGTGAAACTCCACAGAGCTAAAGGCGCGTTACGACGCCGAGATGGCCCTCCTATAGAATTCCGAAGAAAGACTGGTCCACCAATGGGAAAGGACGCCCGTGTCACTTGTAGTGAAGCTCCGGGTTTATCCCTACTCATAGTTTTGGTTCTATTTGAGTGTTAATCAGAGCGTTTTGATAGAACTATGATGTAGTGTTACTTAAACAAAGAAACGAGCTTGTATTGAAAATAAACGTTGAGATTTAGCACGTATTGCAGTACCATTACTTCCTCTTTGCCGAGCTGGTTGTACTAATATTATCACACTCGAGTGCATTATCAAACGACCCTGAGAGCTCAATATGAGTCACATCTGATTTACTATTTAAATAACAGATATATCGTTTAATTAAATCAGTCCATCTAAAAATAGATGTAGATTACAGTTGGATATCTTTACAACAAGGTCGACAGTAAGATTAATTGCATAGGCCAATTGTTCTAATAATTAGCTCAAACTAAAATCAGTGATGTAATTAATTTTTAACACACAATCAATTAACTTTTTTTTTATCCCAAGGAAAAGTTTAGTTGTTAAATATGAACGGTATGTGGCCAATTTACAACGATTTTTTTTAATCCACACTTTAATTTTAATCTTGCAACATACGTGATTTATTTGTTAATTTGTTATTTTGTTTGAATAAAAATCACTCAGACATTTTAATTATATAATTAATTATTGTGCCGTTTAAAAGTAAAGCAAAATATCGTAATTGATTAAGCGATTCATCATTAATGACCATTTAATTATTTTAGTTTTATTGATAAGACATCTTAGAATGTACTTATGAAAGCTGAGATTATGTCTGTACATGACTAATTATTATTATTATTATTATTATTATTATTATTATTATTAGCACCGCGTCTTACTACCCGTTCGGGTTATACGCACTTACGCTAATGTGTAATGGTAGGGTGATTGTGAGATGAAATGAAGGACCTACAGTTTAACGTGGAATCCGAACCACGGCGGAGGCCTGGCATTCCCCACATTCACAAGATGTCTTGTCAGAGGTGAAGGAAGGGTTTGGTAATCAGATAAATCTTGGACGTGACCGAGGATTAAACCCCGGCCGCCAGCACAGAAGTCTGACACCTTACCCCTAGACCTCCAGCAGGGCTATTATGACCATTCGACGCAAAGTTAGTTGCTACCGCTAGTTAGCTTCACTTTAGAGGAAAAGATAGCGTTTGGGTTATTATGACCACCACACTTTGTATCGTCCGCTAGTTTTAGCTTCGACTTTGCTTCTAGCGTCAACGCACAGAATAAAATCAGTTTGCGTCAACAGTTGGCAACACTTTTCCAAAGAATATTACCTTTTAAGAAGTTAGAGGCTAGAAATAAGTTACATTTATTTCAAGAATGCTGGTATTCATGACTGGACATTATTCATTTATTTCTATTTTCCCAAACAGCTGATTACAAGTCACATTCTTTTCAAGAAAGATTTAACCTAGCTTAATTTAATAAATCTCTCGCATAATTTTGTTTTCTTACGATTTGAAATGAAAAAATACTAAGCTTACATTATTCAATACACATAACTTATTGTAGTCAAAAAATCATGTGAACTATGCATTAAAATAGTAATGTCACACGGGGAAATGAATAAATTAATATGAAAAGTTGGCTAATAAAGAAACAATGTTTTTTGTAAGATGTATGCTTTACAACCCAATGCTTTATTCTTCATGTATTCATGTTGATACTGGAACAAGTGTGTTTTATTCCATTAATTTAAAATAATTTCAACAGTTTATAATGTACACTTCTCCTTATATTTAGGCCTATTTTAATTAAAATAACTTTAATTTACAACAAAACAAATATACGCCTTATAAAACTTTGTTTCAAAAACAACATTTATCACACAGTAGATTAATATTTTGTATTTTGGCTTTCTTAGTAGGCCTATTGTAAAACCGTTCTCGATTTTGTCAAGCCAAAAATTGAACGTTCAAAGATATAGGCCTACAGTAAGGTGTTTTAAATTTTATGTTGTTTGATTGAGTTGAGATTAGATAAAGATAACTTCCTATCTATACAGTACTCCACTTGAACATATATAGGCCGACTTTGTGCTAATTTTATTAATTTACAGTGTTGAAAAGGTTCTCATGTTTGAGATTGAATCAATTATGCGGTGTTAAGATCTTAGAAAATAAAACTAATTATTTAAAGTTGATGAAAGCATTCAAAATCTCCCAAAAATTGTTTTCACACTGAATATTTTCGACAACTTAATGTCAGTCGTCCTACTAAGTTAACAAAAAAAGTAAACGAAAGGGTGGTTTGGATGGCTAAAAAAAATGCATCTTTTAATTAAAAGGAATTATTGAGACTTTAGTTAAGTGATTAAGAATATAAGGGTATTATATTTCTTTATAATGAGTTGTTTGCAATTTATTCACTTCAGTATAACTAGGCCTAACAACTAATTATTGATTTCAGATAAATTGAGTAAACCTTTTATGATTAAAAAACCTAGGCCTAAGCCATACCACATGTAAATATTAAGCTAGGGCCTATTTGGGTTTTTCCAGTCTTGGCTGCAATATTTCATATGCCTACAACTCACATTAATGTGGATAGTAGCTACTACTATATGTACGATTCAGTTTAAATAGGATTACATTATTAAAGTTTTGTTGAGGCTTCTTAAACAAATTAGTCCTGCCTTTTTATTACCTTGTCAACAGAATGATAAGTGTGTTGATGGTGACTAATAATGCAATTTGATAGTGTTATGTTTCAAAGAAAATATTATTTTAGCATTCAGTATAAGCGTACTATCCCTACATTATGATATAGGCCTATTTAAAGTTAGCTTTATGTGAAAAACACACAACAACGTTTTGGGATTATTATATTGGGCTAATGCGATGGCAAGTTTAAATAATGTAACACAAAACACCTAATAAATTACAAAAACTAGCAAACATAACCTCATAACGCAAACCAAAGGACAAGTAAAATGTCTGCGCAACTTAGCGTCACGCAACTAGGAAAATATTTGCGCTCGCAAGGACTTTGCTTTCGCAAAGTGGTCGGCCATAATAACTTTTGACGCAAAGTCTAGCGTCTCTCTGCTAACGGTCGCAAATTCGTTTTGCGTCGTGGTCATAATAACCCTGCAGGTCACCTTACAAGACTAAGAAAATAGGTAAAATTAGAGTTAAGATTTCGTTCTAAAATTAATTCTTCTTCTTTATATTAAAAGATGAGATTAACGAATTTTCAATAAAATTACCTTCAAAATGTCAAAGTTTTGAGTACAGATTAAGATCATTCGACCATCAATATTTTATTGCAAAATTTAACAATAGTATAAGCTATAGGTTAAAAATCATGATTCAATTTTTTCAAATCATTACAGTTCACGAGTGGGAAGGAGTCAAACTTGCAAATTCTTTCTTTTTTTCGCACCATTGTTAAGGTAATGTAATAAACATATGGGGCTTAAATTAAGGTTTACAAAGTAAAATATTTATAATATTTTAAAGAAAATTATTTTGAATGTACAAGCAGTTTAAAAGTAGTAGACTTATATAGTTTCAATCATACATAAATACTGTTGTTTAAATACCACGTTAATTTGTTTTAATCTCATTTTGTAGTACAAAATGTCGTTAGTTATAGTTAATTTGGATTTTTAGCCTAAATTTACTTGTCAATTTTACTAACGGTACCCAATTGAGCATTGAAAAAATAAATACGAAATTTTTACATACAATTTCTTGTTTTTACTGTACCGAATGTAGGGACATCACCGACAATCATACTTTCGCCTGGTAGAGCCAGTGTCTGGCTACCCATGACTCACAAAAGTAAAGTTCAATATGGAGGGCGAAGTGAGTGGCATTGATCCCACTTATCTTTTACAAGAAACCAAAGTTGAATTTTCTGCTTCCCCCCCTCCCCCCTCCCTTCCTATATTCATTTGGAGCTTTGTATCAATTTTGCACTTCAACATAAACTGTTCTAGTGGCACATCAAAATCAGTCCTAACTTATTACTTATTTTCTATCTAAATATTACAATTTACTTCATGAATGTATGAGTTTCATTCACACTTCTTACTGGCTTTAAATGAACTAGTAAAAATATATAAACAACACAACCGTGCTAAAAATATAATATCAGATATCACTTATATCTTATGAGTAGGGAGCGGATTCTCAGTAACAAAGAATTGTTTAAAACAGGCAGGCAAGTGGGCATTAAAAATACGGACTTTATGCATCAAAAGAGTAGAAGTAAGAAAAAACAGCCATAAAATAAGCAATGTAAAGTTTATTTATTATAAGCTATTACCTACAACAATTTGTATTATTTTTTAGCATTGCAAGACTACCCGTTTGAATAGATCGCATATGTACTAATAATTACGCTAGTGTGTTACGCTTGATGAAGGTTGAATTCGAAGGATGTATAGTCACCTTTTCGTGGAGGGAGAGTGGAAAACAATGTAGGAAAAATAAAAACCTCACGGTCTCCCCGTAATCGGAAATAAAATCCATTGCTAGAGTTACACCTTAGAAAATGCGGCCACCAAAGTGGGTTTGCAGGCAATTCAAATTTCTGTTGATAACTATGATTCTTTTCTCGATTTTTAATAGTGAAATAAGTGACCTGGTGGTCTAGGGGTAAGGTGTCGGACTTCTGTGCTGGGGTCCGGGGTTCAATCCTCGGTCCCGGCACAGATTTATCTGATTGCCAAACCCTCCCTTCACCTCTGACAATACGTGTATTAATCACAACTTGTGAATGTGGGGAATGCCAGGCCTCCCCTGTGTTTCGGATCCCACTTATTCATAAACAGTAGCGTACGCAGAATTGTGAAGTATGGGGATCCAAGTGGCGTCTGGAGGGAGGCTGACCCAACCACAGGAGTCGATTTTTTTTACCATTATATACACTTAGAAGCTTTTTAGACGGTTTTTTATTATTATTTGTTACATTGATCATTTATATGTTTACTATTGTAAACGTGATAATCTAACAAAATAATAAATAAATAGGCATAAATTAAGGTTGGCTTGCAACACATAAGCCTAATGTCACAAAAATAACCGATTATTTATAATAGGTAAATATCTAGCCTTTGTACAACTCCTCGATCAACACCTCTCCCCAATTTATTTTCTCTTCGGATCTGCGTAGATCTCGCTTCATCCCCAAACTAAGGTGAGGGGGGGGGGCTCGAGCCCCCCAAAGCTCCCGTGGGTACGCTACTGTTCATAAAGTAAGTAGAAGCAAATAGGATAGGCAATTAAAGGCACTATAAAATAGAATATATTTACTCGTATTTACATGAAAAGCATACACATCTAACGGCCGTTACCAAAAGAAACACCGGAGTGTGAGTTGACAGCGCATATCAACGTTTGACGTCAGTCGGTCTGACGTCCTTGCTTCAAGTCACCGTGAGAGATTCGTGAGTGAGGCTGTGGCGATGTTTCTAATTTTGATCTCAGATAATGTTGTTGGCGCAAAGGACCTTCTGAGTGCCCAATCTATCACCTCTCGAGAGAAGATAACAGATCATCTGACTAGGGGATGGGATAGTGACGGATGTATAGTGGTCTACTGTTGTCATGGTCCCGATCTACTCAGGTGATGTGAGATATCCTACTGACGTCAAGAGCTCCTCGTACTATCATAAAGGATAATCCATGGTCCCTACTCGTATTAACGTCAAGGATAGTCCATGGTCCCTACTCGTATTAACGTCAAGGATAATCCATGGTCCCTATTCGTATTAACGTCAAGGATAGTCCATGGTACCTACTCGTATTAACGTCAAGGATAGTCCATGGTCCCTACTCGTACTAGCATCAAGGATAGTCCATGGTCCCTACTCGTATTAAACGTCAAGGATAGTCCATGGTCCCTACTCGTACTAGCATCAAGGATAGTCCATGGTACCTATTCATACTAACGTATATATTAATTTATTCCAAAGCTTTTATATCAATGTCTTGACACAATTAATCCAAAATGAAGAAATGATTTTATTACCTAATTAATTCACGTTCATATGATGCAGATAATTGGTAGATTTTTTTTTAATATTTGAAAGAAATTATTATTTAAATCAAATAAGCTTATGACGATTTCTAAATAAAGAAATACATAAAATAAATAGTGTATCTAATACTAGGAATATATATATATATATCCAAGTGATTATGTTGTTAATCAATATTATAATATATATATATATATAATATTGATTAACAACATAATCACTTGGATATTTAATTAAAAGCTTCCGAAAATATTAAGTTAGAATGTGAAAGGGATAATATTTGTGTACACATTGATTAAGGGGGGAATGAAGGAGTCACCGCTTATTTTTTAAATATATTTTTATTGTTTTTATTGTTTCTTATTATATTTGTCTGGTATTTTGGCACCCTTATATTATTTTGTGCACGCACAGGGTGCTGTTTATTTATATTATACGGAGTACAACTGGAATAGAGAAAGAATGGTTTGTCTATGCACAAATTACAAGTCTCGCCTAGGGTGCATTAAACCTTCGCGGCGGCCCTGGTAGGGTCATTGAGTGCATGCTTGTCAAAAAAACACCAAATATGCCACTACGGTCTTTGCAGAGAGCACTAATCTCTCAAACTCACCGTCTTTTATCCAGAAATCCTCATGATGAACTTATTATTATATTTTTCAATTATCTCCAAGACCTCATGAGATTCACGTACACAAAGTATAAAGTATTTTAGACACAAATTGGGATCTTTCCAAGGTATCCCAGATATTTAGTTGGCTTCCCAAACTACTGGGTCATAGAGACTGGCTAAGGAGCTGAGAATGAGAACGGAAATGCAATATAACCTGCCCGGGAGTAGTACGATTAATTATATACTAATAATATCCTTATCGGTAGCTAAATGGTAGGAATGTGGTATCGAAAGAAAAGTATCGATACTGTACTAATTAAAAGTATAGGAAGAAAAGTATCGATAACAGTAAGTATCGGTAACAAAATTTTAAACTGTCAAAATGTATTTTTTTTTAATCTAGTATTTATAATCTTCTACCCGCTTCAGTATCCATGTGGTCTAACGCACTAATCTCGTGTTGGACTCGACTGCCAGAGACGGGAATATCAGGGTTCGATCTAAGTTGGGTGCACTGAGGATGATTTTTCTTAAATTGCTTTCCACGCTGCCTCCAAGCAAATGCGGGTGCATTGTCTATAAACTAAGCCTTCACATTCCCTAAGCCATGAGTGTAATTAGTACAGAGGCGTTTAACCTGAACAGTTACTAAAACGCGAGACTAAAAATAATCTCAAATTTTGCATCATAACCGTAATTTCATTTTTATTTAAACACTGAGAATTATAATGGTTTTTAATATCTCAAGACAAATTTTATAAGATGCTTTTCCGTTATCCAACTTCTTAAAAAAAACTCCCATAATTCACTTCCGGGAGATGCCATTTTTTAACTACAATCGTCGTTAATAAACTCTTTCAATATAGATTATTAACTATTGACAAACAACAGAAGAAAGGACGCTATGCCCTGCTTCATCTGCTTGGAGCACCTTGTCAGAGGTCCGTGAAGTTGGCAGCACCACTAACGGCACAAATTCTGAAACCTATGACAATATTTAGTGATGAATTTGTGCCACAAGGACGTGTAATGGTAGGGTGATTGTGAGATGAAGATGGAGGACCTATAGTTTAACGTGGAATCCGAACCACGGTGGAGGCCTGGCACTCCTCACATTCACAAGTTGTGATTAATACACATCTTGTCAGAGGTGAAGGAAGGTTTTGGAAATCAGATAAATCTGTAATGGGGCCGTGGATTGAATCCCGGCCGCAACTGTTGATATACAAATATCAAAGAACAGCTATACATTATAATGAGCTAAAAGAGATTGAACGCTATAGTTGCAGAAAATGGGTGAGATTTGAGAAATAATGTAATTGGTTCTTACGCCACAGTCCGCCTTGGTAAACATTTAATCCCAAAGTGAGTGAAGATAACAAAAAAAAGTTATTTATTTGAATACCGATTCGATACTTGAGTGTGAGTACTAATAACAGTAAAAACATCGGCAAAAAAATTACCAGTAAAAAATACTAGTATCGAGAGGAAAATATTGATATTAGTAATGTAGTGATACTTTTTTCATAACCCTAGTCTTGAGGCGAGCGCTTTACACCGATGGCCAACAAGATGGACGTTTCACGTTCAAAAGTTTGCGTTTGACTCTCAAATATG
Source organism: Timema californicum (assembly GCA_902141385.1). NCBI lineage: Eukaryota > Metazoa > Arthropoda > Insecta > Phasmatodea > Timematidae > Timema > Timema californicum. Next base: position 134,722 of record CABFOW010001514.1, read on the forward strand.
TATGAATCAATAATAAAGTGTTTTTTAAAGCAATTAACGTTATATTTTTACACAAATACACGTCTAATATTAAGTAGGCTACATTTTCTTTAAGCTATTATTATTAATTTTATCTAAAGATATGGGTGGGTTTGTATGAGATTATTTACTCATCAATCAATATTTCGATATTTGGGTAGGTACAATTACTCATGTACTCCACTTTTACTGCGTCACTGGATTTTACAAGGGATTGTATGTAATTTTGTGTTTTCCAGAACAAGAGATTATTATTTCTACTCTCTTAGATTTCAGTCAAGCTATCGATACTGTCGGTCATAAAACCTGCCAGATTATTATGACACATGGTCTCCGGAACCAGGTAGGACTGGGGACTCTTGAGAACCCTTGTTTTTATTAGGGGGGTGCGACTAAAATAGTTCACGTGGGTATTAAAATTATATACATTGTTTTTTATTTATATGTACATGGAGTTACATGGAGTTGAACCATGGACTGAGAGGAAACTGGAGGGTAAATATTTAGACAGCTTTGAGGTGTGAGGACTTATTGGATGAAATAAATAACTTCCAAGAGGATTAACTGAGAAACAAACCTTTTGCAGGTATCTACTAAGAAAGACTTACTAGATGGGTCACATTTTGAGAGTAAATATCTTACTGAATGGTGGAAGAGAGAAAGGAACAGGGAAGACGATGAATGGAGCTCATGGATGACCTCAAACAAGGAGAGAAATGAAGTTTCAGGATCTAATAGAGTATAATAGGACAGGGAAACAAATCTGTAGATAGACAGAACATTTACTGTATTAATAATAATAATATGTACACCCCCTCTACTGTAGGAGTGTAGGTGACAGCTAGCAAAAGTTACCAGATCTACTTTCATGTATCCCTTCGCTAAACCATTAGATCCGTCAGCCATAGAGAAATGTAAAACTTTCTCCAGCCAAGGATAAACCATGGCCAAGCCAATTAACCTCTAAACTAGGGGTGTCGAACTGGTTTTATCATAAGGCCCATATTGAAAACTAAAAATATTTGAAGGGCCAACACTAAAAAATAATACTAATAAGGAAAGATAACTGATTTTCATACCTTAACTTTATATTTTAAAATATTTTATCCCACAAAATATTAAAACCCACCCTTTATTTTTCTCAAAAATTTGAAACCTTTTATTTGCAATCGACCTACCCATCACCGGCCAACCCCACTACACAAAAATGAGGCTTTTACAAACATGGATATTTTTTTACATAAGAGACAAACAATGTTATTATTTATTTGAGGAACAAAATATTCCAGTTCACATTTTTTCTGAAACACGTGACCCTCCTATCTGATTTTACATTTTAAAGGTTTTGAAGTGAACATTTTGAGGCGTTATGAACGTTTTCAAACAACGTTTATGCTGCCACTTATTTATATTTCACTTTAAACAATTAGAATAAATCACACGGCCCCTTACTACGGTGTACAAATGAGAATTATTTCAATATTTTTGCTACCTCTTGTTTCTGAAGTAAGAAACTACAACCAGACGTATTCTCTTCACTGTTTACTGTTCACTGGAGGGTCTGACAACTCCAAGTATCAGAAATACCCGACCAATGTTGCCAAGCCGAGCGAACAATGTTGTCCCAGTAGCAAAGCTAAATTTGGCTAGTTTCACCAGAATAATGTCAAATTTCCAAATTTAATACTTAATTCACTAGTCCTTTATAGTATGCCCTGCTTTTTAATATCCCAGCTTGAATTGTTAAACTACCACTTTACCCCTTCTATATCAGCTGTTTTGTTTAATGTTCCCCTCTCAAACTTTACATTGGTAGCATCATCTCTGGCGTCCCCTGCAATGAGATTGCCGCGATAATGTTATAAGCAAAGTTCCTTGAACCAAGGCGATTGGCCCTTTTCATTTGGCGTGTAAATGCAGAGCCATAGGAACAAACTGTTATCTTCAAGAATTTTTATTGTTTTGCAATTTTCTTTTCGGAAACGGTTAGTTCAAGAATAGAAACATGTTGATTAGTTTATACTTTTTCTATATACGAGTACACCTCCTCTATAATTTTAAAAGTGATCAAATATCGATATGATTGGCATTTTTCAATAGAAAACTATGGACTTCATAACAAAAAATAATAAAATGTAACAATTAATAAACATCGATACATTGCCTTAGAAGGGGTGTTGAAAATATTAACATAATAATTTCACTCTTTCTCGAGAAAACTGAAATTTTCAAAAGTATGATTTTTCCGCAAGACCTGTCCAGTAGCCAGCGCCATCTACGGTTTCCGTGATCCATCTGTTCTTGTAGGCGCGGAAGGATACTTTGGTCACTTGAGAAGCCACAACACGTCACATATTTCAATAAAGTCACTATAGCAGGTCACTAACTGCTGGCTTACACTCTCTCACCCGCTATCTATCTCCACATCTTTCTTACAGCGACACCGTACAGTCACATTTATGAAAAGAAGAGCCGGGTCTAAGTAAATCTTGGTTCATTATAAGCTCCACAGCCCACACAGAACCATAGAAAAACCCACATAGAATGTTTGATCATTATAAGCAAAATGGGCCGCACAAAATAATATATCGGGCCTCAAGTCTAGACCGTAGGAATATCTGATTTTACATTTTAAAGGTTTTGAAGTGAACATTTTGAGGCGTTATGAACGTTTTCAAACAACGTTTATGCTGCCACGTATTTATATTTCACTTTAACAATTAGAATAAATCACACGGCCCCTTACTACGGTGTACAAATAAGAATTATTTCAATATTTTTGCTACCTCTTGTCTCTGAAGTAAGAAACTACAACCAAACGTTTTCTCTTCGCTGTTTACTGTTCACTGGAGGGTCTGAAAACTCCAAGTATCAGAAATACCCGACCAATGTTGCCAAGCCCAGCGAACAATGTTGTCCCAGTAGCAAAGCTAAATTTGGCTAGTTTCACCAGAATAATGACAAATTTCCCAATTTCATACTTTATTCACTAGTCCTTTCTAGCATGCCCTTCTTTTTAATATCCGAGCTTGAATTGTTAAACTACCACTTTACCCCTTCCATATCAGCTGTTTTGTTTAAATGTTTCACTCTCAAACTTTACATCATCTCTGGCATCCCCTGCAATCAGATTTCCGCGATAATGTTATAAGCAAAGTTCCTTGAACTAAGGCGATTGGCCCTTTTAATTTGGCGTGGAAATGCATATCCATGGGAACAAACTGTTATCTTCAAGAATGTTTATTGTTTTGCAATTTTCTTTTCGCAAACGGTTAGTTAAAGGATAGAAACATGTTGATTATTTTATACTTTTTCTATATACGAGTACACCTCCTCTATAATTTTAAAAGTGATCAAATATCGATAAGATTGGAATTTTTCAATAGAAAACTATGGACTTCATAACAAAAAATAATAAAATGTAACAATTCATAAACATAGATACATTATCTTAGAAGGGGTGTTGAAAATATTAACATAATAATTTCACTCTTTCTCGAGAAAACTTAAATTTTCAAACATAAGATTTTTCCGCAAGACCTGTCCGGTAGCCAGCGCCATCTACTGTTTTCATGATCCATCTGTTCTTGTAGGCGCGGAAGGATACTTTGGGCACTTGTGAAGCCATGCCACGTCACATATGTGTACCTACTGGACACAATCCCACAAAAAAGGTTTAAGACTTGCACTCGACAGGGCCAAGGGCCTTAAACGGGAACTAGATAAAGTCACTATAGCAGGTCACTAACTGCTGGCTTACACTCTCTAACCCGCTATCTATCTCCACCTCTTTCTTACAGCGACACCGTACAGCCACATTTATGAAAAGAAGAGACGGGTCTAAGTGAATCTTGGTTCATTATAAGCTCCACAGTCCACACAGAACCATAGAAAAACCCACATAGAATGTTTGTTCGTTATAAGCAAAATGGGTCGCACAAAATAATATGTCGGGCCTCAAGTCTATACCGTAGGAACATTCAACTTTCAATTACTTTCCGGGGCAGAGGACCCCTAACCACCTGTTTGGCTTGTGGGACCAAGTCCCTTGAATCCTACTTAACTTTTCTAGCTCTACCCTCATTACAACCCTTTCCTTTCCTCTTCACTAAAAAGGTTTGGTCACCCCTGCACACAATAATATGTTCCCCAAAATATAGTAGTGGAAAATTTCATAATGAGCTGGCAATTTGTGCCGCCAGTGTGTTTTGAAGGTGAATCAGACATGAAGGGTCAAATAAATTAGGAAAGTCAAATGTAATATTGTATGTTAATTATTTTGCTCGTTGCTCAAATAATGAGTTGGCCTGTTCTTGCATAACGTAAGCTAAAAATAGTTTTTTTTTTACTTTTTTGAAACCGTACAGCGTTGATTTACAGCCTCGTAGAGTGCTGCTCAACTCAACACCTAGTTATCGAAATTATCATGAAACGTATTGGAATAAAGTTAAAAGCTTGAGCCTATCTACAGATGAGAATTATTTTCATGAAAACTTATCAGCTACTGTGCACGCTTTTAGGTAAGGTAGGTTTCTTTCAGAAATAAAAGCTTAAGTTTTCTTTTTAATTTTCTCAAGGTCAACAAGGAACTTCAAGATTATCAATTGAACTCTTGACCCCTATGAGTAAAGTCAGGTCCCTGCGAACAGCATTTTGTGCACAGCGGCCTGACGATACTTTTTATGTTGGGGCGTACAGCAAAGATTTAAAGACACGAGAAGAAAATATAATTGAAATCCCAACAGTTAAACATGCTTGGATGATCGGGGAAACGAACACTTTGCAGAAAAAATGAAAATAGAATGAGTATAAATATGTTATGCCCAATAGGGTTTCCTTAATTCAAGGTATTGAGCAACGGTTCAATCAATAAACAATTGTTACAAAGGAAGATAAGTATGTTTAAACTTAACATTGACACAACTGATATTTCACTTTTATTAAAAATTTTCGAACTTCATTTTAAGTAATTAGCAGAAGATTTTTTTTTAAATGTACATTACATAGCAAAGATGTGTATCGTGGTACACTTATTAACAAGGGTGTCGGGTGACCTGGTGGTCTAGGGTTAAGGTGTCAGACGTATGTGCTGGCAGCCGGGTTTCAATCCTCGGTCCCGGCACAGATTTATCTGATTACCAAACCCTTCCTTCACCTCTGACAAGACATCTTGTGAATGTGTGGAATGCCAGGCCTCCACCGTGGTTC